>QNGE01003051.1:0-34868 GCA_008508345.1 Paragonimus westermani | reverse complement strand
TACCAATTTGTATGTAACTGCGGAGAAAGTTACATAGGCAGAACCGAGAGATGCTTGATCTCCAGAATGAAGGAACATTTACCTAAATGGGTACAGAAGTCCGCGTTACCGGAGAATGGTAATGTTTCTGAAACGCATAAACAGCCAGTTTCCTCAGTCGCTAGACACGTCTTGACCACCGGTCATGCTACCGATCCATCTTGTGCATTCAAAATCCTGTTGCGACATTCCAACCCGAGATTCTTAAGGTTCGCTGAAGCAGTTGCAATTAATCGACTCAAACCAGCTCTCTGTGTTCAGAAACAACTGTTCGTGAACCTGACCCTTCCCTGGACTTAATGTCTTATCCTCTGTCGCTTATTGATTTTCCACCCTTCAAATCGATTGTTTTAAAAAAAGCCCACCCGTGTTATTGTAAGTTTGTTCAAACTGCTCGAGGGAACCAATTGTTTCAAATCAGGTTATCTTCGAAATCGTACAAGGTCTGTGCTAGGAATTGTGACGTTGAACAGACTCGAATTAGTATTTGTAAAGCAACGCCTACATAACCACACAGAAGACTAGGATCACATTTGTGATCTAACTTCATATTCTGTGGGTAAATTCGATGCTAATGCAAATTCGGCACACGGATCCAAACCACCGTGCGTTAGACAGCAAAACAAGTAAACTTGAACACGTGCTTTCTAAACCCAGAATCGAATATGTTTCACTTTTAAGATATCTTCACCTTGATTAATTGAGACAACAGTGTCGTAGAACTACGGATCTGGAAAGAGCCTCCAAGAAAGTAACGTCAATAACTAAGATTCGCGTCTTCCTTCAGAAGCAGTGCGAATAAAATAGTCAACTTTAGTGCGAAATTTCAACAGAACACATTTAAAAGGTGTGAACAATTCCTCTACTGCCGTGTGGGGCGTTCAGCAGTTGTTTCAAAATAAATTTGTCGGCTGTCAAGGTTTAAAGTGAATTCCCATCTGCATTGATGTGATATGCATGTTACCCACCCCAGCGTGCACATGTACTTATGCGACTGTTTACTTCTCCGAGGATACAAATTCTTGTGGTCGATTACTTGGTGTATTCTGATGACGTTATATTCCCATCGTTTTCGTCACTAAGACAATGGCTTCTGTGAAAGTTGGCTAACTCTATTGATCAGATAAGCTGTTTGATCTTGTAATGCAGGGTTTATCCGTACCTATGGCGTAGACTAAATAGTGACCCAACGGTGAACATTTAGGCCCACTGAGTCGAAAGCGTGTGCAGTTGCGGACACATGTCGACATATATGATACCGAAGTCCACAATAATTTCTTGAGCGTTGAGCACAGAGTTAAATGAAACGTGGTTGAGATGATGATTCTAATGCGAACAGATGGTCTCTTAGCTTTCTGAGATTTCTCAGTCTACCTGGTGCTTACATGCACATATACCTTAAGAGAGGGTAAATGACAAGTTCAAAACATCACCTGTTTTGCTGGTTACACAGGAAATTCCATCTGTTGACAAATCGACTGAGAATAACACAGCGTTTCGAGCAAGTTGTAGCACTATATATATTAACCACCTCGGGTGGCCTTCTTCGAGAGTGTTGTAGTCGGAATCATTCCTGAGGAAATTCACCCGAGGAGGTTGAAATATAGAGGATTACAACTTGCTCTTAACTTTGTGCTAGTTTCAATCAATTTAACAGTAACTTGTCAAACACGTCGCCCAAACTGTTTGACCTCACACTTACTAACATTAGCGCGGACGTTTTACAGTGTGTATCTCTCACTCTGTTTATCTAAAGATCGGTTGAGGGTCTTAGTTTATTTAATACATACATGCCTTGTACATTTGTTTTCGATTGCAACGCTGGTTCGGACAGAATAACAACAATATACCTGTGAATGATACCAAAGGTCGTGGGATTAAAAAGATAAAACTAAAGATGACCAATATTAATCTTACAACATAACACTGTCCTGATTGAAGATTCCACTTCTTGAGGGTACGGTCCGCCGAACCGGAGATTAGATAACACTGATGGAAAACCAGGACAGTCACATAGTTTGTATGTCCAGCCAAAATCTGGTCACACTGCAACCCCTTTGTGGTTTGGCCTCCTTGGGTAAGCTTCCACAAGCGGATTGTGCAATCATCAGATCCAGAAGCGAGAAGGTTTCCGTCCGTAGACACCGCCAGACAATTCACTCCTCCCGTGTGTCCCTCGCATGCTTGCAGTGGAGTTGTGCACTTTAAGATTGAACTGGTTCCTCCCATCCGAACTGGAATTAGTTTGGGCGAAACCGCTTCATACAAAAATAACTGCGACCCAGAAACTTCGCTTCCAATAAAATGCTATTCTCACTGAAAATCGTCAGGTTGACGTAATATCAGCGAAAAACTGCTTCTTGGTCTATGAAAATCACAATATAAACTTTTATGATGACCATTCCTACAGGTGTCTTACGAATTGAACGGTGCACATACCATCTGCAACTTTGTCAATTACTGAGACGTCTATTTGGAAACAAATCACCAGAAGTGGGTTCCGCTACCGTCTGGAATTACCATCCGTGTACAGCAGAATATCTGACTTCTCACTACACGTAGGCTAGTTTATTGTAGGGTTGGTTCACTGGTTCAAGAAACTGTCAGTTTTGTTCAAAGGCATTGAGTTTGTTGCAATTTATGAATTAGGCAATTCAGTTAACTGTGAAACAACAAGTAACTAACTTACTCTCATGGCGGTGTTTGTAGTACAATGAGAAGTTTTGTAATCTGGCTCGTAGCTCACAAACCTGCAGGTAACACATACACTTTGTCCTCAAAACCACACACGATCCCCTCATAAGTAACATAATACAAGGCCAAGTGAAATCAATTGCCGACTGCGAGATTAATTTATTGGCATTCAGTGGATTCGTCTGAAATTCAGTCGAACTTTGAGTTCGCAAAATAACTCTAATTTATGAAAAGGACTATTTAAGATGTTTTAAGAGTAGACGGTAGCAGAGCTTCTCTGATAGTTTTCAGTCTGTTACAAAAACTACAGTGAAGTTTAAAAACACGCGTTAATCTTCCGACATAAAGTATTACAAGAGGTTTTAATCGGTCCGTTATGAAGTTGTGGTTTCGAGAATCATGCAGTGAAATTTAACATTGCTAGCACGTCCTCCGGTTGGAAAAATTCATTGGTGCCATATCACACGATAGATGTACCAATCAGAAGTTTTGAATCCAGGACAAGCTTCCCAAACGTGAGCCATTTTGTTCGCTGTTATCCTCTTAAGACTTACGAAAGGCTAATATTTGTCTTGTAAATTGGAACTCCTGAAGAATGTGTTTGTTTGTTAAACCATAAATGGTTTGCGAAAGGAACCGACATATCAAGTGGGGTTGTTTGTATCATACAAACCATAGAAAAGTCACCTCACGCACCCGATAATAAAACGATTGTCATCAGTGTCCAGAATTCACCATTATTTTCAGTCCACACATACATGCTTGTGTGCAATACTAGTCTTTTTTCTTCGGTTGTAATTCCCAACAATTACATCCGTTCACCTCAGTATACTTCTATAATACGGTTCACTGACGATCGCGTCGTGTATGGATTTCTACCCTTAAGGACTACATAACGTTCCCTCTTTTTCCACAATGGTTTCTGCAGAGTATATTCCAACTTCTATTTTATGATTCTTCGAAGTCCATAACATCAAGAATGTATACCTCTCCTGTTATCTTAGAAGTTTATTATGCCACACGATCCGTAAAACCTAGCCATTTAGTTTGAACATTTCTAGAAACTAAACATTTTTTCCACGAGGACAAACAGGTGAAACAGCAAGCTAAATTGAGTGGTACAAATAATGTGGACTTGTCTAAATATAAAACGGATATTTTCATTCAAACCAAACAGGAAATACACTTCAAGTTCATCAGTTGATTCGCCACTCCTGTTCTTAATTCTGTTAGGTAACAGGATGTATAATGTTGTAGCCATCACAATTGAATACAGTAGGTTATTGGCGTACTTATCTCAGGTCCTGTTTGTTCCCCGCTAGCATACTTAACAGACACATGTTGTTGTAAAATGTCTACTGTTCTTTCGTCTCGGCTGATCATGTTTATCAAAGTATTCACGTTCCGCACGACAAGCTGAGGAGTTCATGTGCACACGACAATGCCTTAATGTCCCAGGGTCTGTGACTGAAGAAGTTAGTTTTATGGATGTCTATATAATTAATGTCGAACATTAACCATAGGCAGTTCACTGAAACAAGATCTTTATTGTCCAATTCACATAATCCCACGCTACTCAAGAGCTCTTGTCCATGAACCGGAATTTCAATTCGCAACGCAGCGATAGTTCCGCGTAGATGTTGTGAGCACTCCTATCTGGTTCAGTGCGTTTAATTAACATTATTTGTCGTGAATCCTCCCTTGTTAATTTCTGCTTGTTAGTCCTGTTCCTTTGAGTACTTACTCGCTAGACCACTATTCTTATTCTGGATTCAGCAGCTGAGGTCATTGATCACATACCACCGGCGCGTTCAGATGTTCCACGGACTGTTTCCCATTTGGTCACCAATCCTATTATAAATGATTGTAGAATAACGTTCTCGTAGATTTCTCTGTATTGTTCTATAACTTCTACAGCACAAGGCGACGTTGTTCTAATCTGCAAGTGGTCCTCGAGGAATCCGATCCGTTTTCAGAATCTGGTCCTACAATTTCGCTAGTGAATGTGCGCGACCCCTGATTGTTTCGTTTCCAGATTCATCTGGCACTTATATTCAGATTTTACATCGACGATCGAAAACAGCAAAGCTGATCAGTTGATACACTGATCTAATTGGGCCTTTTCAGTAATTATGCAGGTAGTTGTGAAAAATTGAAAACTATGTTTGAATTAGATGGATGGAACTTCATAATATGCTGCCCATTTCTTTAAAATTGACGGAGATTCATCTGATGGCGCTTTCTACATCTAACATATTCAACTCCGAACGAATCTTTTCATAAGAAGTATATTGTGACTCATGTGGCATCAGTGCAATTTGACCCACTACAGACTCGTAGACGGATGACAAATACTTTAACGCACTTTATCATTGACAGGGTTGAAACGTAAAGTCAGAAACTCAATATTGCACCATTGATACCGTGGGAGATTGACTTACAAGGTTGCAAGATTGATTTAACTCGAACCAAACCTTCAGACAAATTATGTCATCTATCTCGAGCAGCAATAGACACAAGCGAAGAACAAACGATAACAACAAACTGGAGCAATAGATATGTAAAGAGGAGAATGTGGAAGCAGGTTGTCAGTCAAATGTTGGGCGCTGTGTAGGTAGCAACACTGGACAGGTGACAATTCCTGTCACAAGCATAGCAAGCTTTAATAGACCGGTCATCAAATGAAAATTTACTGGTGCGATGCGTAACAAACAGATTTCAGAAAAAGGAAAAAAGTACACGAAAATGAGAAAAACTAAAGCAGTCAGCCTCATATAAACAAAAGTTTTTTTCACAACACTAGGGTTCTGTCACAGTCCAGACTTACGTATCAGACCAGAAGAATGTCCCTCTTAGTGAGTTAACTGTCGGAGAGATGACGATAATTAACGTCAGGTTCCCCGCTTAAATAAGTCGTAGGTTTTACGGGAACGAGAACAGAAAGTAAACACAAATCCATGACTATGTGGAAGGTCAGTCGCAGTCGAAGAATAACGCTACATAAACAGGGAAATATGATACCGCGAAGAAAGGTGAGTGAGAAACAGAGTTCACATCACTGTTCTTGGTATGGAGAACCGAATGAATGGCGGTATTATGAGACTCGTCTTCTTACTTTGCAGACTTGAGCGCCCAGGCAACTTAGTCTCGGTAGTCATCCTCTATACTGACGCCAAGCGCCACAACAGCGCCATCATGAACAGCGGTCACATCGAGTTTGATGGACGAGCTGGCCGTTGGCGCTCGCAGTTTCTTGAAGACTGTATAACGTAAGTTGTCCAGTCGCTTCACCAGGTCTTTAGCCATACGGTTTTATTAAGCACAACGTGCGTCACGGGTGATCCAGCATGATCGCAAAATGTAAACAAGGCTTTCCGGTGGACCGCAGTTGACACAACAGAGAAATGAGTGGTCCCTTCGGTCACCTCCTTAATTACAGACGTTAGTCTGCAGGAAATTACTTTAGAGCTGGATGGCACGACTGAAGATTCTGGGAAGGATACGTTCTGCATTGAATAGTCTGTGTTTAGAGAGTGGAGGACGTAACACTTCCTGGAAGCCACGGCCGTCTGGCGAATGATAGAGTTTGTCCATTCATGCCACATGGGCTTCCTCCTTTTTCGTTACCACTACAATCTGAACAAATACCGGGACGTTCACTCCCCCCAACATGTAGTCGAACAAATCATCTATTACCACATCCCGCGGAACTTGAGAGCAATCTCTCCAGTCGAGATATACGCGTGTTCGGATTAGTGGTGAACAAACTCGGAACGTCCAGACCTGCCGAAAGGATTGAGGATGTGGACGTAGCTGATTGATTTGTCTTTAAGAAGGCGAAGCTACTGGCGAACTGTACAGTCCATAGCTTCGACCGTGTTTTGGTGGGCTCGACCCAATACTAACGAATGACTCATCTTCGGGATCAGATGTCTCAGGAGCTCTAGGCCTCGATGTAGCTTCGAGGACATTTTGTGGTTTCATTCAGCACCATGTGCAGTCGCAGGCGGTAACTAGCGAATGTTTTGCCTTTCCAGGTGAACGAGACACCTAGATAGGTCACCGTGTCAGAGGCACTCATTGTGTGGATAGTGTCCGGGCCGAAGTGAATAGCCTCGTTAGAGATAGCGACAGTGTTGTGTTTATGGTCACCGTGGACTATCATGAACATAGTCTTGCGCGTGGTGATCAGCGGCCCTGATAGTTCTAGGACACTAACGGCTGCTGCAAGCTTCTCAGAGAGACGTGTAGAACTCTCAGTCAGAAGGATCAAATCTTCGGCTTAGGCAAAACCACTGACCAGTGTATGGTGAAACTGGTGGCCATGCTGCGGTCGAGATAGGGCTAGAACCTCATTCATTGCCAAGGTGAATAGCAGAGGGGACAGTGTGTCACCCTGGCAAACACCACGCTGGGACCGAAGGACGGAGACTCCAGGCGCGGAGGAAGCATTCCAGTAGGAGTTGACATTGTTATGCGTTAAAGATGGAGGGTCTCCGGAATATCTGGCCGATGTGATAATCGAGTCCTGTGACACACAGCCGAATTCTCTGGACACGTCGTTAAAAGCCGCACACATACTTGAGGACATGGTGCATGAGTTTCGGAGCGGCACATGAAGCAGTGATGTCCTCTCATGGCAATCTTCACGGAATAGGAATGTGAACGGAAGAGCGGAGAGGTGCAGGCACGTGTTCCAGAGATCGGCCAATATCTTGTGAAAAAAACGTGTCAACGTTGAGGTCAGAGCTCGGTGGGAGATGAAGTTTTGTTTATTTCCAGTGCAAGCGTGATGCGGGAACGGCATACGTGGATTGAGGGACTATGGGTTAGCAGAATATGGCTGAAGTATCCGGCCAAGGCATCGGCTTTCCTGCGCTTCACATGTTTGGGCAAAAGCTTGTCCAAACCTAGAGCGGTGTATTCCATGTTTTTCGAGGTGCACGATTCTTTTACTCCCGTGATCAGATCGACTAAGAACTAGTGCAGAGGCAAAATCGTGCAAGATGGTCGCATGTCAGGGTACGCATGTGTCGACAATACAGGTGATACAGTCGATAAGTTTATTCTCAAAGTTAATGGCCAGGCCGAATGTGGTGTCCGAATCGATATGGTCAAACAAGTCTTCGTCATTTCCTCCGACACCTGCCAGACTAAATTGGGGGTGGATTTCCTCGACCACGCTGAGGTCATGATTGGTTTGAAGCATGATAGACTCGTAACGGTGCATGGGGTGCTTCCACTAGTGAGAGACCGCAAACCCCAGTTTGGACAAATTGAAGCGGAGGGACCCAGAGGAATACCAACTTGTAACAGTGAGCTACTGGATCAAGTTGTGTGCAAATTCCAGGAATTGTTCACTAAGGATCAAGACCCGTATGGCTATTGTGGCTGGGTTGAACACGAAAACTCCAAAGAGCCAAATCAACTTCGTCCATTCGGCCCCAGAAGAACTCCAACACCCAGGCAGCCGGAAATTGCACAACTAGTGGTGGACATGCTGAAGTGAGAGGTTATTGCGGAGGCCGAGAGTCCGTTTAATTCCCCCTTCTTGTTGGTGAGGAAGCCTAATGATATATTTCGATTTTGTCTCGAATTCATAAAGCTCAAAGAGATCACAGTTAAGAGATTCTCAGCGAACCTAGCGGTAGCAGTGATTGTTGACAAACCACAGAACCCCAGGGTATTTACAGTGTTGGACTTGCGGCCCGGAAATTAACAGGTTCCAAACAAACAATCTGACCGAGATAAAACAGCGATCACAACGGAAGAAAAGCAATTCCACTTCATACGCATGCCGTACGAGCTATCAGGTGCCCATTTCACGTTTAGACGAATGATGCTGAAGGTGCTAGATGCACTGAGAAACAATGTTGACTACGGGGATGATATCGTCATTTACAGCGCGAATGAGATCGAACATGCAGTACACGCCTCACCTGTGATTCAGAAGATTGAAAAAGCCGGTTTACGGATCACTAGACCAAAGTCTCAATTGGCGAAACAACCGGTAGCTCTACTCGGTCACAACGTCATTCAGAGTGAGGTCTAGCCACTGCCCGGGAAACTGCTGTTGATCGGGGCAATTCCGGTGCCAACATTGAAGAGGACGTTATGACAGTTTCTCGGTCACGTTCAGTTCTGCGACCACCTCGTCGGAAAGTTTCGTGACCCCGCCAGCCCAACATACGAAAATCTGAGGAAAGATTGCTAGTTTCAGTGATCAGAAAAAGCCAGTCAGGCGTTTGTCGAGATCGAACAAATGATGAGGAGTGGACAGTCGACTCTGAAATTACCAGTGACCGGACAAAGTTTCGTTGTCGCAACGGATGCGAATGATGTAGGACTTGAAGCTGTACTAAAGCGGGAAGGCGGTGTTATGAAACATACCAGTCGAGTACTTAGTCCTGACGGACCAAACTACTCAACGACAGAGGATAGTGTGGCGGTCGTGTTGATCTTGCTAAACTATGGGTCGCACTTACTCGGCCGACAGATCCATGTGGAGAGCGACCACAGACCGTTGGAGTGAGTTAATTCGGCGAAGGAACTCGTTGGGCGTTACAACCACAAGAGTGAGGCTTCACAATTCGTCATGTAGTCGGAAAAGGGAATTATTTGAACATAGCAGTAAGAAGACGGATACTGGTAGATGCTAGCATTTCGTATTGCCTCTTCAGTATCAAATAACAATAACCAAAAACATATGTGACACTAATTGGATGGGGGGGGTGAAGAATAAAATAGCAAATGGGGTGGAGAAACAAGAGGACAGAATTATTAAGTCCATGGGAGTCTAAGGCTTACATATAATTGATTTTGTACACACAACGCTGGCTTGAGACGACTAATCGCGATCGCCTCAGCAAAACGCAGGAAACGCGGATTAGCGTGGCGCCTGGACAATCACAAGTGGTTTAAAACAAAGCTGACTGACATTGCCAATAAGTTCATTATGACACCATCAATAGATAAATGTGCTCTCATGGCTCGTCATCTTGAATCTCTAAAAGACTTGAGAATTACAAACGTCTTCGTGCTGAAGCCAGATAAAACTTCCGGTGCCGTAGTTGTGGATAAAGAAGAGTGTACTCGTAAAATTTGTTGTCCATATTGAACGACGAAAGTAAATTCGAGCGTATGAACAAAGTGGAGAAGGTGACTGATATGGAGTGTCGAATAATTCGACACCTTGAATTGCTGCTGCTACATCGAATAATTGATGAAAGTATTTTTAGGTCTCTAAAACCCAGTGGTTCATCAACACCGCAACTGTATGGCTTACCCAAAACACACAAGCCGGGAGTGCCACTCAGACCGATTCTATCTATGAGCAATGCCCCGCAACACAAACTGGCCCGTTGGTTGGTACAGGCCCTTACCTCATTAAAGCGAAAGTTCGATACATATGCCGTTAAAGACTCATTCAGTTTAACTGGATATCTGGGCAAAGTCAACCTAGCAGACAAAGTCATGTGTTCAGTAGACGTTCAATCCCTGTTTACAAATGTTCCATTGCACGAGACAATTGAATTTATATGCGATCTGATCGAGACTGAAGGCTTTGATGTAAAAATTCCCACGGATATGCTTGAACTGTAAGATATCCGCACCAAATGTAGTACGAATGAAGTTGAATAGTTTGGGCGTCGTGTTTAACATGTTATTGGTAAACAGATTGGGAATAACACAACGTTTCGAGCAAGTTGTAATACTCTACGTTTCAACCACCTCGGGTGGCCTTCCTCAGGAGTGTTGTCAACCAACCTGTTTATCAATGCTTGAACTGTCTCTATTGTTGTGTAGGGAGAACATCAGTTTCAGTTTCCAGAATAACCCTTATCGACAAATAGACGGAGTCGCCATGGGGAGTCCGTTAGGACCAATGCTAGCGGATTTTTTCATGCTGATGGTAGAAAGGCGAATTGCTGAACACATTGCGTCACTGCCGTTCTACAAACGTTATGTGGATGACATCCTCATGTTTGCGCCATCTTCGCAAGCAATCGATGAGATGGTAAATCGGTTTAACACTTGTCATGCTAACCTGACAGTCACTTTTGAGCTGGAAAAGAACGGACGCCTGCCGTTTTTAGACATTCTCATCGGTCGCCAGGATGATGGTTCAGTAAGAAGATGTGTGTATCGTAAGCCCACCTGGACAGGTCAGTACACTCACTTCACAAGCTTCACGCCAATGAAGAACAAGCGAGCATTGGTCAGAACATTGTTTATGCGTGCTAGGCGCATTTGTTCATCAGAATGTTTAGATGATGAACTTCGACTGCTTACAACTACTTTGCAGAATAATGGGTATCCGCTAAGATTTATTAATAGACACAGCCAGCAGCGTATTGTAGGAGATAAGGTTCCCACGGTTGGGAAGAAGAAAGTCTACATTGAACTACCATTCAAAGGTGACACTTCTTCACTCCTAACCACAAAACGTCTCGTCGCATCCATTAAGCGAGCGTACAATGCGGCTGAAATCGTAGTCGTTGACCGAACTCGGAAGCTACCGTTACCTTCGGTAAAGGGAGAGCAACCTATTGGCGCCAACTCACACTGTATTTATCAATTTGTGTGTAACTGCGGCGAAAGTTACATCGGCAGAACCGATAGGTGCTTGAACTCTAGAATGAAGGAACATCTGCCGAAATGGGTTCAGGATGTGACTGCGCAGTCTACTCCCTTCGTCCCTGGATCACGCAAGCTTCCGGCCTCCTCTATCGCCAGGCACATGTTGGCCACTGGCCACCGGATTAATCCAGAATTAACATTCAGAATTATAATGCGCCACGCTAATCCGCGTTTCCTGCGTTTTGCTGAGGCGATCGCGATTAGTCGTCTCAAGCCAGCGTTGTGTGTACAAAATCAATTATATGTAAGCCTTAGACTCCCATGGACTTAATAATTCTGTCCTCTTGTTTCTCCACCCCATTTGCTATTTTATTCTTCACCCCCCCATCCCATTAGTGTCATACATATGTTTTTGGTTATTGTTATTTGATACTGAAGAGGCAATACGAAATGCTAGCATCTACCAGTATCCGTCTTCTTACTGCTATTTTCAAATTTATGAAGGGGACCAACTGTTTCAAAAAGAATGATGTTCCTGATTTGCTTTCTCGGACGCACCACCTATTGTCCTACAGCTGTCCGCCACAAGGAACCATGAAGAAGTCGTCATTCCAGCTAATGTATGGGCGGGTGTCACGCTTACGGGGTGACCAGAAGATTGGTTTCTTGAGAAACCGGTGGATGAGCACGCGTGAACTGGGATTGGCCAATCGAAACTTGACAAACGCACAAGAAGTTTCTAACGAGCAGTCAACTGCAAGATTGTCGGGTCGAGTTGTTTTGTGTGAACTTGCTTCGAAGGTCAAATACAACAACCGGCGGAATCCGGGCGAAACAGCACTTGGATTTAGGAAGTTCCTGGCAAATTAGATGGGACCATATGTAGTAGTGGAGCGTCGCGGCCCAGTGTAGTTGATTAAGAATGAGAAAAATAAACATCAAGTCCCCGGAAGCCAGTTTTGTAAACGCTATGACACTCCGATCAGGAGAGAATGCACACTAGGTGTATCAGCAACACCGAGGCAGGCACTCAGATCGTCGAGAGAACGAAGAGAACCTGAACGGCTTTTGTTGCATCTGAAACGATCTTTGCGGAGAGGAGTGCAGTAAGGACGATCGATTGCACTGTACTGCTTACGTCAATACCATTCATTAGTGAGGCAGGAGCATGGATTTTGACATCGAAATATCCGCGGGGAAAATACAAGAATCAGACAAATCCCGTCAGTGCCTTCTGTTAACAGAGAACTGAGCTCGGTTGACAGTGCATCAGAAAACGTCAACTTCTTCCGGTTGCAACTGCTTAGTAAGAGCTCGGAAGAAGTGGCAGGGTCAAAAACATGACCTGTTGCGGTTAAGTGTTTCGAGGTCAAATATGCTAGATCCGAGCTGAGTCGTGGCTAGGGTTTACGGTGAACTGTCTGATAGTCTTAGCATCAGGCGCAACATGCGTCAAGGCTGTCCACTGTAACCGTTTTCGTTCAAGTTCATCATAGACAAAATACTGGAGGATTGTCTTCGACACTCACAAGATGTCTGCTTTGACCTCCTACCTGGTGAAAGAGTGACCGATCTCGAGTATGCTGACAAAACTGTACTGTTGATGAGAACCTTCGTGCAACATAAACAGTGCAAAATGCAATATTCTTCTCATTCCGCTAACTGTTTCGGAATGCGCTTAACAGCAACGAAGCGGCAGATAATTGTGCAGGGTTGTCGTGATTTCGTAGATGTGGTGAGTTGGAGATCGTTAACTGTTTTACATACCTAGGAAGCTGCATCAGCTACTTTAGAGGTGTACGGAATGGAATAGAGGCACGTGTCTCCAAAGCTAGGGTGGTATTCACTAAACTGGAGCACTCATGGCGACAGAGAGGTACCTTTTAAAGATCGTTTGTATAACGCGACAAGGTGGGCCGTATTATTTTATGGTAAAGAAAATTAGCCGCTCAGGATAAAAGGCGTGAACCCTTCTTAGGTAGTTGACCACCGATGTTTGCGTTCGACCGCTAGCATCGTGTGGCACTCACGATGAAGTAACGAAGGGGTTAGGAAGCGGATGTTTTTTAATGATTGTCAAACGAGTTCTTTCGTTCAATCATTGGATTTGCATAGATTTAGGTGGTTAGGTCATGTATTATGGATGCCAGCTGGTTGCCTGTCAGATCGAGCACTCTTTGCCGACACTGAGGCTAACTGGCACAAGGTGCGAGGTGGACGGATGATGACCTGGCGTAGACAAATGGAATCGTCCACCAAGGAGTTGGTCATTATAGTTCAGGTTCGTCTCGCGGATTGGGGCTCTCGTGATTCACAAAGTCGGTGGCTTGAGACTTCAAGTGAGATGGTGGCTAACCAAGCTCATTGATGTGAATGTTGTCATTGTTTGTCCCGGTGGTCTGTGAAATGAGTGCACCTAATGACACGGGGCAGTGAAAGCCGTCAGGAAGTTGTCTTGCAGATGACGTCTTACTTTCACCTACAGGTCGGTTGGTTATATGCAAGGTATGAGCATCTTGATGTCGAATGCTCGAACACAGACGTAGCCATATTTCTTATTTAGTTAGATCCCTTCCCTTCCTCCCAATTTTCTTCTTTCTTTCTACACAAGGTTTGCTTTTTTATGGTTGTGTGGCAGTTAACCGTCAGTGTGAACTAGTGAGGTATTGCTGTCTATGATGACAAGTGGTGGTTCGCACATATCAACTGTGGATGTGCTAAACCTATCTCTGTTACACGTACAGGTCTGTTCTGCCAATGAATGCGTCACCACAAATGCTAGTCAACCGGTAGATGGTACGAGAAAGCGTTTTCTGAGGAAAAACAATCAGGACAGTGGAGATTAGTTTGCGACTGCAAAGTAAGAAGCGTAATTCCAGTGAAAGATAATTGCAATCAATAATTGATTTCAAGTTTCACATTATACTGTCAACATTGTAGTCTTCCGTGTAAGAGAGGTTAACGAAAACCTGCTTCTTCGGCACCGATTTCAGCTGGGAACTGGCCAGCCGTTCCTTGCAACGAATTTCTACAAATCCGTCTGGATACCGCTTCTCAGACAGATTACCCCGGAGCTTCTCTTCTTACTTTAGGCTTTCGATCGTGCGTAGTCTCCTTGTTAAACACAGACAGATAAACTAACGTAGAACACAACGGCCCGAAAGACGAATTCCTGTTATTCATGACACTAACTTAAATGCTCACTCATCTATCTGTTGGATTATATGTACCTCTTGTGGTCTTCCTAATGACACGGGAACACTTGTTAGATCGTTACGCGTGGCGTATAAGTTAATATTTGAGCATCGAGAATGGAGAAACAACTTTCGGAACAAGACTGTGACTGGATGTTTTTCTTGTGGATTTTTGTAGCGTGTATTGTGGTTGCTTGTAAAAAAGGATCAAAGAACTTCATCCAGATTGGCTCGGAACCGATAGCCGTAAATCAACTACCAGCGCCTCTGTTGCACATCTAACCGACACCGGCCATCGCACAGACATTAACAAAGCAGCCGAAGCCATGACTTTTCACAGTTGGGTCTCATCTAAATTCATAAATCTGCCACACTACTTGTTAGTAATACAATTTCTATGCTCAGCAGTGGCGTTGGTGGATTCCAGCGTGAACTGTTTGAGAAATCCTGCCGGGGCAGTCGATCCCCTGAATCATTTGGTGGATTCCATATGAGACAGTGGGACGGGTGGGTAACAGAGTCCAAATGCGAAATTTCCGAGCTCCCGGTGTGGCTTCGTAGCACAGCTGTTAGAGCGCTTGCCGCGTTGAGGCATGCTGTGTCTGTCGCTGGTTCGAATCCAGCGGAAGCCCTGACTTTTCACAGTTCGGTCACATCTAAAAGCATTATGGATTATCTACAGAGTTGCTAAAGCTCAACCAAAAACAATCCGTCAGCGCATTCCGGCGACCGCCGAATCAATTGCAATCAGATAACGCAACCCTAACCTGTGCTCTCAAAAGAGGTTTGTTCAGTCCTTGCAACTTCCGCGGCCACAGATCGATCATGCGCAGTCTAACCACATGCAAACACTTGACCATGACAGTGTGACATAACACCCAGTCAACGTCCCGTCTCGGCCCAAACAATTATTATGTGGAGTCTAATAGTAGCCCCCCATACCATTTGTTAGCAGGCACTCTCTCATTTTGCGGTTTGTCTAACGACGTGTTGATTAATCCCCCTGAATAGCGGTCTGACACAGTGTCCACAATTTGGTCAAACTCATTTGATGTGAAAACTTGTAAAACTCGTGTAACATAATAACAACCTTAAAAACCTAGGAAATTTATTGTATTGTCATTTTCATAGAGTGTCTTAGCCTGCGTCACGTAGTATTTATGTCATCTTTAATTAGTGAGCCTAATTTTGGACCAAGCGGGTCATCCACTACAAGTTTGTAGATGAAGTTATCAACGGTTGGTGTGATTTCAAATTTCAACCCTCAAGTCTAATAGTTACGAAATTTCTCCTAATGGGTTCTTCAGATGAATTTAAATATTCGAAGATAAAGGAAAGGTTGTAGCCAATAGCGACAATCTCACCCGTTTTGCCTCTAACGATTGATTCTAAGAGCTGTTACAGTCCGTAAACTGAATGGGTGCACAGCTGGAATTTCACGCAGTCTTCGTTGACTGTTCGACTGTACGGTCTGCATGTCAAGCGGACAGTGACATGTTCTAACAAAGTAAGAGCGATAAATTGAAAACATGAAAAGCAGTTGATTTTTAAATACAAAAAACACCATTAAATGTGCACCAACATAACATTGGATATGACATGACTTGACAGAGGCAGTAACCACTTAAGTGATCATGAACAGACGTACCGCTAGACAGGTCACTATACTCTTTTAGAACTCTACATGAGGTAGAGAAAAGACAGGATTCACTATAGTAACTCATTTCCCATAATGGTCAGTTGTAACGCGTGCGAATGAGAAGGAAGAAGTACAATAGATCTTTAAAAAAGTGGTTGAAACTAAAATGTATGAATCGCCTGTCACAATGTTAAAGCGAATTTCCTTCTAGTACCGAATGTTATGTTTACTTTCATTACGGTGGTTCGACTGCCATACTTGTAGCCGTTTTCAACTAGAACGATATGTCATTACACTAGCGGGTAGCTTGTTTTATCTGTTGAGTGTTGTGTAACATGTGAAGTGTATGCTATAAACATTGACAAAGTGAATTTGAATGCAGATTATCAGAGTTTGTAGGCTAACCTACAATTGGCACACTGGCAATGAGTTTCAACATACAGTATGCTACGGAATCAAACAGTGCTTAGTTCCTGACCAATCTTCAGTTTAGTACAACCTTAGAAATGCGTTATTTACATGGAATTCACAACACATACCTTGAGTGAAATTTTAGCGGAACAAATGGGCAACGCTGTTCATAAATTGTGGTACTTTTCAATAGGCACACCGTTTTCTCAATGCTTACATCATGGAAGCTAAATCACAATCACGTCTTTGATGCAGATTTGCACACATGATGCACTAGTAAGCACGAGGTACCCCACTATTATTTATTATTCAAGATTCTTACAGAATTTGCATGGGCTGACCAATTCTGCTTCCGTACGAGAAGTTTTAAACTATTACTCATCAGTAAAATTTGAAATACTGGGCCCATTTGAATAAAAATGCTAAATTGCTACAGGAATCTATTTCTGGCAACTCTGTCAATCGAAAAATAAGTTGCAAGCACAAAAGTAATTAAAAGACGGAGCTCAACTGAAAGTACAGGCTGACCTGGACCGTTAGTACCAAAATATAAATTTTCGGCAAGCGAAGGTTGACAGCTGATTATATCAGTTACCATATCAAGGGGCGATCTTAGCATGAAATTCAACCGGACAATAATGAGTAGCCAGTTAATTAGTCATCGAGTGATTAAGCTATTCTAATTTACAGGACAGATTTTGTATGACAGAGAACCAGTGATCGGCAACCACCTTCTGGACAAACACACTTGCAGACAATATGTTAGCGTGTGTTTTCATCGTCAGATCCCAAGGAATTTTTCCTGTCTAATTTGGACTGAGGAACGCATAGAAAATATTAAGTGCTTTTATGAAGAATAAACTGAAGCCCATAGCGAAAAATTCATCATGGCGTGTGGTGTGTTACTAACGTATCATGTACCTAATATTAACCAAATTAACCTTCCTACGACCCACAGTGAACATCAGTAGATGATAGCCAAGACCAGCTTATTGAATTTCACTGTCGATTTTTACCCAAGTGAGGTGCATCTTCTGATAGTAGACCAGATTATGAAGGAAATCTTGTGTGTGCCTCGGATAGACAGTACTTTAACATCACACTAAAGGGAACACAATCTGACAAACGTCATTCGATTGTTTTATATTTCAGGTACATTATTCAGTGCTAACCAGGTTCACGCAAACACAACATTAGCAAGTAAACACAGAGGACCATGCCGTTGTTTGTGCCAAATTTGTTCAGTGATGCTGAATATAATATTTGCCAGCATCATTTACCGGTACGCATAGATCCTCATGTAACAGAATTGTCTGATCAGTAATCATCTTGTGTACTCATAAGAAAAACTAGGCATCAATTTGAGCATTATGGGACTAAGTTCCAGTGAGGGTCATGGCACAGTCTCAACGGAAACACTCTTCATGAAAAGTTTCGTATCCCGGACGGTTCGAAGTTCACGACACTAGGTACAGCCGCGCTACTTAGCCATACAATATTTTATGCCACGGATTTGCATGGGTTAGGGGTTTGGTGTATTCTTGTGCACACAGTTCAGTTAATTTAACGATGCGAGCTATACAGTCAAACTGACAAAAGTCAACATGAAGTACTGATGTGAAACAAATAACAATTTTCCGCTGTCGAGAAACTGTCTGATCACATTACAAAGTAGAACGTCTAACCGCTGTCCCGAGGTTCCGGAAAATATTTGACTTCCTGACAAAAAAACTGTCGAAAACTTACACTTCGCTGGTCAGATGACCCCATCATCTCTAAACGTTAACATCCGTAATCAACCCACTTCTTGGTTATCAAGCCAGTGCATTCAGCAGGGTGCGCCATTTTGCAAATTTTTTAAACCATAAGGATGAAAACAGCAAAATAATTACAGCCTTTCATTTGAACTTTTCTCTTCCATAAGATACTTCTGAAATGAGGCATTACAATCAACCTGCAGTCTCCAGTTGAATCGTTGCAGATGTTAGAATATCACAGCTTGCTTGTGAGTTACCTACGCCATTTGTCTCAGTCTCGTTGAAGTTCATGAAATAGTGAATCCGGTAAATAGAACATAAAGGAAGTGTTAAGAGAGTAAGTCTCTCTCAAGATTCGGCATGAATTTTTAAGAAAGCACAGCGGGGTATAAAAGGTGTATGTTGGTTAGAGATAGCCGGGAGTAAACACATTTTGGTTGCTCTCTCTATAAGTAATGCTAAGGATGAACTCGACTAACTATCCTAAAATATGACCGACAGGAGATGATACCAGAGTTTACAAACTCAAATTTCAGTCAATTTTACGTTGATTACAGGTTAGGTGATCAACCGAAAAGCAGTTATTTCGGTCAACAGTAATTGGGCGATCAGGATGCCTGCTTAATTTCTGCACATCTTCTACTCGTAGGGATGTGCGAGATTGCGATCGATCATGAACTGGAAAGAATATTTGTTCTGTATTGAGCTAATCGGTTGACTGCTTAGAGCATGTCACTTCCTTTCGTCATCTTGTGGAGATGAACTTCCCAAGAAAAAGTAAGTATAATTTCTTGAACACTGAAAGTGTTTTACAATCTCATGCACGCTAAAGTAGATTACCGCAAGCGAACGCTTCTCAACTCGCTACAGTTTCGCCTTATTGTAGATGGGAACCGATTGTGGGGAATCAGACCTTCGGCTGGTTTCTAACTAGTGGCTTCTCAGCACACCCGGTGGAGCGATTGCCGCGTTTGGGTATTCTGTCTCTGTCACTGGTTCGAACTCAGCCTAAGCCCTGATTTTCCGTAATTGCTTCTCATCTAAAGTCAAATCTACCAAACTAAGTAGTTTCATCTTATATCCTGGCACAAGTAAAGCCATTCTGTGATCATTAACAGTTTGTGGGCGTGACCGTGACTTTGGCTCGTTCACCCTTAATTTGTAGACACAAACATCTCTGCGTGAGGTTGGAAACATAAAACGAATTGTGCACAAGCCGCGCCACGAACTTCTCAACGCTCATTTTCTCAGTGTATGGCGTTTGGAGTGTCCACGTGATACGCACCAACTGGGTGATTGTGTGATTGGGAATGTCGTTTTTAGTCTAAGCTAATTAAGAATAAACCAGTTCACAACCATTTCTTGCTGTTGTGAAGTTTTGAGTTCAAAATGTTACGTACGGTAGCAGACAGCCCCAATGAATTGCGGCAAAATGGGACTGTAAGCTACTAGCGGTTAGTAATTTTAACGCATGAACTATAGCCAATGGCCATAAGATTATGAAATCCTTAAATTTCATCTATGCAAAATTTGCTCAGAGTTAATGGGATCGACGGTTTGGAATTTACATGTATTCGCCAAAATGTACAAGCATTCATCACAATACATGCATTTTGCAGAAGGAAGCATCATGCGTGTGAAAAACGACCGACTCAGGCCATTCTAAAACTCAAATATGGCTGGCTTAATCCAGCAGGTTCAATAAGGATTGCAACCGTGAGTAACAACCCCCAACGCAGTCATTAGGAAAATGGTGCACACAACAAGCTTGTTTCCATTTATTCATCATCAGGTCAATCACATAACATTTGTATGAGACAGAGTTGTCGGGGCAAAGCGAACAAATACAATTGGCAACTTCAAGTGTCGTCAGACGTGTTATGGGCGCATACAGAGACAAACTTTTGATACGATTATGTCACAGTTATGACGCAACTGGAACCGTGGCGTTTCGATCAGTCGTGATGTGGGTGGTTGGCCATGGCAACTACAACGTCTGAACAAAGCGCTTCTGTGCTCACAAGGGGAGATTATTCAGTCGAATTCCGATCGCTCTAACTGTGGTCAAAATTTGCCACTTGACAGCTTTTCAGTGACCGTCGATGACTCAGTAAGTCAGGCGAAAAAAGGAGGTCATGTTGATCGACTTGAAAATGGCTAAGACATGTCGCTTATAAACACATGCCTTCTTCTAACTGGTTATTCTGCAGATTCACCATGAAGATATCTGCAAACAACGGACCCCATGGGGATCCCATTGCCACTCCGTCCACTTGTCTCCATAGTTCTTCATTGAATGCAAACTGTGTTATGGGTACAAAAGATGTTTTAGTTCCGGTGCTGGTGTACGGATGTATAGGTTATTAATCACAAAATAATCACACAAACGGTCCATCTTCTCTTTCAGTGGAACATTTTTAAATAAGGACATTAAGTACAGGGAAAGAATTCGTTGTTCGGATAGGTTTAGCCCGCTGGTTATATTAATGAATCCAAAAAAGTCGCGTAGGCTGTTTTCACAGCTTCCGCCTGAAGGATTGAAGGAGATACAACCAGTTAACCAAGGAGTGGAATGATAAGTTGCACATGCCTAAAATTTGTCGAACAGGTATACCCGCTTTGTGGACTTTCGGCAGTCCGTGAAGCTTCCGAATTGCGCTTCCGGTGGTTCGAATGCTTACGGAAGTTGAGGAGTCAACTGTCTAATGTTGTTTCATAGGACGTAGTATTTTCGACGACGCCTTCTCTAGTTGAGGGGTTTTGTCCTTCTCATTCCGCATCCCGAATTTGCTTATCTAGTATGATCTGGATTTTGTTTATGTAATCTGCCTTATTGAACAGAACCATTCTAGCACCTTTATCTGGTTTTGACAGAGCAATGCTTTCATTGTTCCTCGAACTTTCGTCTGCTAAGGCGTGTTCATGTGTTAAAAGATAATTCGGGATTCGATTACTCTGCTGGTATTGATAACACGAGTTAGCCAGTGTAGAATTCAATTCGTAAAACATCTAGCGAAGATGATGGCTTACGGTCCGACATACAAGATAACACATCCCCGAAACTCACATACAAACTCACTTGAGTGGATTTATATTTGGGCCACAGTGACAATAGTTCAGTCGATAACGCCGAGACAGGTGAAAAACACTGATATTCCAGAAGGTTGTATCTCCTTCAATCCTTCAGGCGGAAGCTGTGAAAACAGCCTACGCGACTTTTTTGGATTCATTAATATAACCAGCGGGCTAAACCTATCCGAACAACGAATTCTTTCCCTGTACTTAATGTCCTTATTTAAAAATGTTCCACTGAAAGAGAAGATGGACCGTTTGTGTGATTATTTTGTGATTAATAACCTATACATCCGTACACCAGCACCGGAACTAAAACATCTTTTGTACCCATAACACAGTTTGCATTCAATGAAGAACTATGGAGACAAGTGGACGGAGTGGCAATGGGATCCCCATGGGGTCCGTTGTTTGCAGATATCTTCATGGTGAATCTGCAGAATAACCAGTTAGAAGAAGGCATGTGTTTATAAGCGACATGTCTTAGCCATTTTCAAGTCGATCAACATGACCTCCTTTTTTCGCCTGACTTACTGAGTCATCGACGGTCACTGAAAAGCTGTCAAGTGGCAAATTTTGACCACAGTTAGAGCGATCGGAATTCGACTGAATAATCTCCCCTTGTGAGCACAGAAGCGCTTTGTTCAGACGTTGTAGTTGCCATGGCCAACCACCCACATCACGACTGATCGAAACGCCACGGTTCCAGTTGCGTCATAACTGTGACATAATCGTATCAAAAGTTTGTCTCTGTATGCGCCCATAACACGTCTGACGACACTTGAAGTTGCCAATTGTATTTGTTCGCTTTGCCCCGACAACTCTGTCTCATACAAATGTTATGTGATTGACCTGATGATGAATAAGTGAAAACAAGCTTGTTGTGTGCACCATTACCCTTATTCCAAACGTTACATTTCAGGCAGTGATCTTCGCAAACTCAGGGCAATTTTGGCACCTCATTTCCAAAGATATGCGTATCGAATGCTTTCTTTTTGTTTGAATGCGTCAGTAGCAAATATACCTGTTCTGACTGGATGTACAAATAATTTCTCGTGCTCGTGGCACATGTGCTGATGGTTTTCAACTGACATGTCAGGCTTAACCTGAACATAGCTTGTGTACCCTAATCCACAACCAATCAGTCAAGTGAGAAGGAAATGCTCTAAGCACACTGTTGTTCACAGTCTCTGCGGGCGATTAGAAAAACGCCTTAGATTGAACGATCCAGACTGGTTTTTATACTCCCCTCTTCTTTTATTGGTCGATGATCAGTGGGGAGACGCACATCTAGCCTTCACAGATAACTGACCTGCGTTTTCCATCACCGAATTTAGGCAAGGCCACTTACGTGAGGACAATACAAAAGCGGGTTATTACATTGGACATCGTTGATGACCGTTGATGCCTGTAGCAACTGGAGATATAGGTACTCGTGGGTTAAGAATAGAAGTCAGACGAAAAATCTCTACAGCGTGGAATTTTTAGTTAAATTCCGGAATAAAACTGAAATCCACGTAAATGGTTTGTTTTCTGAAGACTTATCAGCGAAACCATCCCCTGAAGACACAGGCTTATTCCGGTTTATAAAATTGTGTGACTCACTTCTATTCGACCGTTTAGGTGAAAAACCAATTTTTTTTCAAGTTGACCATCACTCACATTTGATTGCAGCGTTCGCATTCAGATGGACTTTCCAGCCAGCTTCTTTCGAAAAGAAGCACTAGACTCGAGTTTCGCTCTCATTAGAGCTCTAATGAAAGCGATACTCGAGTCTAAGGCTTCTTTTCGAAAGAGGATGGCTGGAAAGTCTATCTGATTGAGAAGACTGCCATTGAATGTAAGTGATGGTCAAATTGAAAATAAACCAAACCCCCGACTACTCATCAGAAATGTTTGTTTAATGAAATCATGCCCAGCAATTCCTGGTAAACGGTTATCCAGAATTAGAATATACGATTGACTATTCCAAAGTGAAGTATGTGAACCAGCAGCCGGTTACAGTCGCTCCGTTTCTGTTTCTCTCATCGACTAGCCCGTTGGTTTTTTTGCTTCACGGTCTATGTGCAAAATGTCCTTGCACATTCTAGCGGTTACGTCAAAAAACAACCGACAATGCGGAAATGCTCATCTAGTCAATCCATCCATCTCCAGTATGCTGATAATAAAGTTTTCATTCCTCTTAATGTTAAGCTTTTGGGGAAGGAATATAATTGAAATATCGTTCAGAAAAGTGGGATCACCTATGTTGTTTGCAACTCCTGTTTATCCCAGTTACTTTCTGTTGGAAAACTAAATCTTATATGAAGTGGAGTGGAGAAACGTGTGCTTAAGAAACAATGTCAGACTGCTGGTATCCAACGTACAACCACCAAATATGTAATGTTGTGTTACAAAACTAATTCTGAAAGACAGTTCACACGCGCATCAATGATAAGAAGAGTGCCGATTTGTAATAACTTCTTCTAGTAATGTAGTCAGTCGGGTTTCCAGTATGGCACGCTCTACACAATACAGTGTGGTTATTACTTCGAATGTGACAAAACCACCGATTAATTTTGATTAAGGTTTTCTGCAGTTCACAATCTGACAAGTTAAGTAGGATGCTGGTCGGAATGTTCCATCCAGTTTACAGCTGGAACATAAATATAACTGCATGCATCAGGCTTTCCTTACCATGCGTAGAAAAATATCTGTTTCTGTTGTAGTCAGATATTCACTGTCAAAACTCCAGTTTTGTGGGCAAAATTGCCGAGTTATATGTAAGTTCATAAGACTCCATTTATTTTAATTTGTGTACCACAATAACTGCTGTAAAGCGTCTGCTTAGCAAACTTGTGTAATCGCCTTTGAAAAACCCATACAACAGGTGTATTCGCCCTAAAATCAAGCAAGGGACCCGTGCTTGGTTTTCCTGTTACAGAAGGACAAGCTAACTTTTGAAACTATTCGGAAGAGTTCGACAAAAGCAGTTCGAGAGCTGACCGTAAACCCTGCTTCAGACAGTTCCATAAGTTAAATACCCTCATCTTGGAATACTGCAGATTGAAACGCAGTCTAATCCTGGTGTTCGTGATTCTGAAGAGCCAAAACCGTTTATGCAGATCTCCGCTCACACTTGCAAATACTGACTCACTTAGGAGGAACACTTTGAAATACAGCAGACTTGAGCTTAGACACAACTTCTCGATTCTGATCTGCGAGGCCCGGAGCTCTTTGTCGGAACACTTCTTGAGTGTTGTGACCGAGGCTTTGCTCAAAATTCGCCTGGATCGCAACCACAGTTCTTGATCCGAGTCCTAGCATGCCCTAATATGCATAGTCACGTGAGTATGTCTGACTGCCGAATAGCTCATATCTACTCATCGTGAGTGTTCACCCACACATGGACTCATGTATATGGCAGAGGTAGACATGCATTTGTTCTCCTACATTTTAGCTCTCTGAAATAATCAAAGAAACTTGTGACGTGTAACTATCCCTTTGGCGTAAGTATATTTTGTTCGGAGAGAGGGAATCATCGGAAGCCAGCGCTTTTTACCTACCCATTAAACCTACTGAAATACCAGGGTACTGCATAAAAGAATTTGTAATGCTGTCGGAAACACTACTTTGCACACTGTGACGGCACACGGACGTGCAACTAGCATGATAAAGATAAACAGATATATTGTTCTACTCGTGGGTTGGCAGGCGGAGACATTCAGGTCACCGGTTTAGAAGTACCTGAGGGGTAATGAAGTAGGAACATTGGAATGTACTCCATGTATATGAGTTTCGTAGTGACAACTCTAAAGTCTCATGCTTACGAGCCAGCGTTTGTGTTTGAGTCAGAGTGGAGATATATGCTATCTGTGCCAATTTTTGCGCAACCTGCTTTCATGGCTCCAAACAGTTGATGTTGTAACTAGATTTGGGATTGAGAAGTACGTGGCCACAGCCGTTTTAAGTAGGAGTGTTTGTGGTTTCCTGGGGAATTTCGAGAATCTATCAGATGTGGTCAGAATCAACATCCATCAGGAAAATCAGACGGCCCGGCGGATTCTAATCAAGTGGAGGACGACTGATATGCTGGATAAAGCGTGAAGAGGCCGTGCGAATATGGAACGAGCTACTGCGAAATAGGCAGCGATCGCCAGGTTCTACGACTTTGCTGACTGCCAGGAAGCAATGCAGTGATTCGAATGTCCTCGGTTTGGCCGCAGGGGCGAGGTCTTCGCTTAAACCCAGTCGCTGTGGCCAACGCTGTCAAGCGCCCTGTCGAGGCTGATAAGAGATTCAAAACGATGCACACTGATTATCCAGTTCATGGAGAGAATGCCAGCAAAAGTTCGGGAACAGCTCACAATTGACCTCAGCACACATCCGATGACTATAGAAGAGTTGGCTGCTGCAGCTCGTCACTAGCTAACAAACTTCTCTGATGGTCAACGAGTTGAATGTAAACGAACCCAATGAGTCCGATGACCGTCGAATAGCGACGTAAGAGCTGCCTCAGTAAGTGGCAGCATGGAAGCAGGAAAGTTGTAGCAACGCGTGTTACAGATGCGAAAGGTTTGGACACTGATAGAGTTGCAACCTACTGGGCAAAAGTAAACATTTCTTTGATTCTAACGGGCCCGACCGATAACGGTAGCAATCCAGACTAAAGTAGGAACCAGTGATAGCGGAAGTGCTTTCCGATTGGCTTTCTGATTGAATCTAGGCAACGGAAGATGACTCAGCTGTGTGCCGTAGTTGTTTCTCCAGTCAGTGGATTTACTCTCAAAGTTAGTGGCCCGACAGAATGTGATGTCCGAATTGATGATCATACAATCAGAAGGCCTTTCGGGAATCTTCCAGACTCACTTTACTGTTTAATATTAAGTATGTTAAGCTCGTAAGGAAGTTTGGTCCTGTTCCACTAATAGGAAGGCTCAAACTACAATTTGGGCAAACTGAAGTATGCGTATCTAACTCACTATCGGCCTACTGAGTGAAGTAATGCGCAGATTCCAAGAATTTTTCAGTACATATATGAACCATACAGCTAGAGTAACTGAGTTGAAAAGTGATCCTCTTTGAGCCAAACCGATTATGATCCTACGGTCTCAGAATATTCACGTTGAACTTGTAGCAGAGAACTGAAGGGTTTGCTAAAAGAAGCCATTAAAGAGGTGGCTAGCTCATTCACTTTTCCGTCCAGTTGATTAAGGAGCCCAAATGGAGATTTTCATACCATGTTGCGTTCAGAAGGCGCAACCAAACTAAAATCAGTAAAGCTGTAGCCATCCTAGCGGCGCCAGAAACTTTCCGCAAGCTGCAGAACGTCAAAATGTTCACAGGGTTTGACTTCCGGTTTGTATATTGGAAAGTTTAAATCAAGAAACAAGATCAGAACAAAAAGACGTCAGCTGTGGTAGGAAAACAGTATCGGTTGAAACGTACGCCGTTCGGATTGATTGGCGCCCATTTTTGCACTCAAAGTGATGCCGGACGGATTGTCTATACGGACGAAATCGTCATCCACAGCTGTATTGAAGGAGAATATTTGATAAGTTTCGGCCATAAAGAAACCTGCTTGCGGATCAGTAGCCCAAAGTCGCAACTGGCGAAACAATCCATGGGAGTATTAGGTCAGGGCGATATCTCACTACTGCCAGAGAATCTGAGAACGGCGGAGACTCTTCTGATACAAACACCAAATAAGAGGCAATGACATATTCTCGGTGCTGCCTGTTTCTATAGCCGCTTTGTTTAAAACTTCAGTGAATTCACGAGCACCTTATACAGAATACTGAAGAACGATTGTCGGTTTCACTGGTTAGAAGGACACAATCAACCTTTTGTCAAAACCAAAAACCTGACGGAGAAAAGACCACTGACTAAAAGTTCTTGGTGAATCGACAGAGCTTCATCGTCGCAAAAGGTACAAGTAACGCAGAGAGCGGTGCCGCATTGAGAAAGAAAGGGGGTGTTTTTGGATATTTCAGCCGGGTATGAACGTCTGCTCAGCGAAACTAATCAACGACAGAAAGGAGGTGTCTGTTGTGTGTGCGTGCGCCACGAAAACATCGAAGCCACATTAGCTGGGCCGGTTTCCATGTGGAGATCATATATGACGATCTGACAGTTCCGTGTGGAAACCGACCAAAATATTTTGGGGTGGATTAAATCAACAGAGGCCATCCAAGGCAAACTCACTCGGCCTTACGACTGAAGGATTAGGAATTCACAGCCTATTATGTATCGGAGAAAAGCATCTGTTCCCGATTTCCCTCCTGCCATGGCACACGAATAAAGTCTACAAAGATCTGGTGGGAGTTGGCAGTACAGAATAACACAGATAATAGATTCGACATTCCAGGAGGTGAGTGACCAACTACTATCAGGTTGACGATCTCCGGAAGGCAAAGGGATTCCAAGAATACAGATTCTCACAGTCTGTTCTTCAGACACGTGGATGAATAACGCTGGAATTTTAACGCGCAAGCTGTGAAATAGAATGGGCATGTCGGTAATACCAGCAAAGTTGAGAGTTACATCTGTGAAGGAAAGTCAGCCTGTCTCATATGAGATGGGAAAGTACTAACGGTTTGCTGAAGCGAAGGATTTACAGGCATCGGATTAGTAAAAACAGTTTACGCAAATGATGTGATACACTGGTCAGAAAAGAGTGCGCACCAGACTTGCCAAAATCAGTAAAGTTGAAAGAGAGAGAGAGAGAGAAAGGAGCCTGGATGAATCTGGTTGCAGCTGGAGCGATCTTTGCGGAGAGAAGATTGTTGTACGGATGGACAATTACACCTACTATTCGTGAGTAGTAGACGAAGACACTTATTTAGGCACTGAAATAACCCGGGAGGTAAACCACGAAGACTGAAGCGCAATTCATCAAGAAATGATATTTTCCATAAATGAACATCGCGCTGTCAACTGTGGTGTCCCGATATTACTGTTGTGTGTAAGCGTGTTCGAAAAGTTACTGAGACACATATCTTCCGTTCTTGTTTCGCAACACTAGTTTAGACAAATGATTCCAGATCCACAAACAGAAGGCGACGGCGGAGTGTTTTACGGAAGTAACCTGATTTCATATGCCAGATTAGTTAGTCAAGGTCGTTAAAACAAGACAGTGTGAGCTACCGGGATGACTGTGTTGTCAGAACAAATGTGATTGCACACACAGGAGGAACTGCCGGTTCTCAAGCAAGCAGCAGGATGTTTCCGGTCGTTAATGTCGGATATCGGTCGTCAGCCCCTATACAGACACCCGGTTCCGGTCATTTTGGTACATGCAGTTCTATGAAAACAGTCGTTTATCATGTTTTGTTTCGAATAACTGATAAACTACCCACATAACTGGTAATTAAAAAATGCCCCAACGCAGGTTAATTTATCAAAGCGATATGCATATTGTCTCAGACATCAATAAAATTCTGACAGAGCATGACCGCTTACCAAAATTGAAATCTGCACGTTTTCTGGTAATCAGCAGCTTAACTGTCTCATCTCATCACCCATACCATAAACTTGTCGATTCAACGGACAAAAGCATTGGTCAATCAACACTTTTGGCAATGCCACCCAGAGACAATAGAACACGTTTGTATCCTATGAGCAGTGTGTTCTGGCGACCGATCGATATTTGTACGCACGCAGCTATCAGAAGCCTACATGTTCACATGGTTTCTGAAACCAAGGGAACAACGAGAGGGAACAATAGGGCATTGTTTTCATAGTAACAGTGGAGCTAAGAACCGCCGGCCAAAAGATGGTCGGAGAGTTCAATTGCAATTCTTTCTTATTAAAGCAACTTGGCACGGAGAATTTATCGGAGATTCAGTCATTACAGTTCCGTCTCATTAAATGTACGTCCAATTAGCGAAATGAAAAGGCATCATCTCTACATGCAAGATTTAGTACGTTGTTAGAAAAAGTGAACGCAGGTTTTACAAAATACATTAAATCTCATAAAAATTTTCCACTTCTTACAGAGTGAATCTTTATCGCGTAACCCTAACCAAATAGAACCCAACTTTTGCACAGAAAGCGTGAGTAGGTTGGAAACGTGTGAGACACCGTGAAGGTTCTACGCCTTTTGTATCTGTTATGTGTAGATGCCAGGCCTTCTGAAAACGAACATAGGTGACGGAGTTGCTCAGGTTCATCGCAACTTGTGGTTGCTCAGATATGATAACCTCATGAAGATGACATAGTTGATTCTGAGTTCTGACAAAGGAATACACGTGTGGGCGGGCACGACTACCAAGAGAGAGAGAGCGTTGAGAAAATGTGCACCATGGGTAACATCTGGTGAACTACCATGCTTCAACTTGGTCAACCACAGAACGGTTGTGAGAAACGAAGTTTTCATTACACAAACAGTCCCCTCACTGAGGAATGCCGTGAAGTTTTCACAGCTCTATAGTTTCTCAGCTGCCTCATAAAAACCACAACATTTTTGAACTTACGGCTGGTTAAGAATGCTAACAGCATGAGCAGAAACTACCAGGCTGTACGCCTTCAACGGACGCCTTGAACGCCTTGAACGGACTAGTTAATCGAGGTTATTTTCGAGGTGGTGACAACGACAGTACTGATGAAGTTGTCCTAGAATATACATCTAATGCAACAACACTCTATTAGTGAGAAAGCTTCAAGCCTACTTATATGACTTTATTAATCAAAAGGCATTGCCGTGGTTTTACGCCAACTGAAAACATTCTTGTCACACTTGATTGTAAACAGGCTACCGTAAAGTGTATCAAGTATATCGATCAGACATGTTAGAAACCACGAGGAAAGGACCATCTGTTTTAGTTACCTCATGGTTTACAATCGCCATTGTTATATATATTTTTTTAAAATGATTGTGTAACCAATGGACACACATGACCACCTCAGTATAGAAAAAATAACATTGTACAGATGGTCCGTAAAACTAATCAACTTGTCTGTTACAATGACAACAAGGACGTTTCGAACGATATCTTTACTGTGGAGATAACGGAAGCATAATCACCGAAATCTGCATCGCCTCAATGAGAAAAGAATACACAACAACGCCAGTTCTACAATGCCTGATCAATACTCACGGACAGTGTGGTGCGCTATAAACCACCATCCAGAGGGTAGTTACCAGGGGCGAAAGAAGTCACCGCGTGGAGTCTGGAAGCTATGGAGCAAAACTAAAGTTTCAAGCCTTTTTTTCAATTAGCATCCTGTCCACCGGTAGACAAACACTGAAATGACCAATCACCGGTCAACTGTCGCGAAGCTCAAAGGGGTTTGGATAAACACCGATCGAAGAGTAAATAGTTTCGGACAAAACACCGCAGCCGAAATGACCAAAAACCATACTCTAGGCTGCATTTTATGATCGCCACATTCCCCCTCCTATCCACTGGTGGTGTATTCCACAGCAAAAACACGGTTTACTTCTTTTCCGTATTATGAAAGGGAACATCAAAGTGATCCTTGAAGTTTCATCTCAGCACTTCGATGAGTGATTCGACAGACACCCAACGAAACAGTATGGTGTGATGAAATTCGAATTTCTTAGTTTTCCGCAAGACCGCAGTCAATTCGGCTACTGAGATGTATGTTGGTATAGTTGTACAATTGGCGAACTAAAAAGCCGCACAGATACGGTGAGGGTTACCTGAGGCTCAAAAATGAGAACGCGCAGCCGTCTTGTTGAACAAACTACAACCATTCTTTTGTATGTGACGAACTTTGCTTACATGTCAAGCAAAATCCCCAGACTCGTATGCAGCTGCACTCATTTACTGATGTACCCGGAATTATTCCTAAGTGCCTGTATCTCAGTAGGATGATAAATGAGATACAGTGAACGTTGTGGACAGCACGAACACTACCTCTTCAATATCCTTTATAACATACGACAAGAATTGCCTCTAGCACTTGAGGGTGATCATATGCACCCAAGATCAAAATGAAAACGAATGAATTTTTGTTGACGCAATGACCTGTAAGAATACGTTAGATCGAACGTAATTTCCTCGCATCCGAATAGTTCACGAAATATACTACGGCCACGCACAATAATAGCAACATACAGACACGGCATATGAGAGGAAATAGGTCAGTAGGAACCCCGAATGGGAATAACGACGAGCGCATACAGCATTTGTCGAAAATATCCCACACATTAAATATCATACGTGGTCGAAATGACTATTGTCCATTTGACAAGTCGTTTTGAAACCAATGGTGTAGACTATCAATAGATAGTCCACCGAGTTATGTGAATTAGATGACTGACAAATCAATTCAGAATAGGTTTTGTCATCACGGTCATAGAAGAGAAGATACCTATATGAACCCACGATGCTAGGTCAACGTACCAGACGAATCAAGATTAATAACTTCACCTACTCTATGACGCTCTAGTCTGTAGACAAACGTGCACAGGTATTGCTCCCAATTTCCAGTTTGATCTCCACTGTTATCGATGCCCAGATAGTGTGTGATTGATTGAGCCTTCACGCGCGATTTTACACACCAACCCGAATTTTATGTACAGATTACGGTAATCATCGAGGCTTGAGGGGAAAGGTGTGATTGGGTAAGAAATTAAACTACTGACGAATTCCTCAAGAAAGTCTATCAAAATACATTACAATAATAGCAACATACAGACACGGCATATGAGAGGAAATAGGTCAGTAGGAACCCCGAATGGGAATAACGACGAGCGCATACAGCATTTGTCGAAAATATCCCACACATTAAATATCATACGTGGTCGAAATGACTATTGTCCATTTGACAAGTCGTTTTGAAACCAATGGTGTAGACTATCAATAGATAGTCCACCGAGTTATGTGAATTAGATGACTGACAAATCAATTCAGAATAGGTTTTGTCATCACGGTCATAGAAGAGAAGATACCTATATGAACCCACGATGCTAGGTCAACGTACCAGACGAATCAAGATTAATAACTTCACCTACTCTATGACGCTCTAGTCTGTAGACAAACGTGCACAGGTATTGCTCCCAATTTCCAGTTTGATCTCCACTGTTATCGATGCCCAGATAGTGTGTGATTGATTGAGCCTTCACGCGCGATTTTACACACCAACCCGAATTTTATGTACAGATTACGGTAATCATCGAGGCTTGAGGGGAAAGGTGTGATTGGGTAAGAAATTAAACTACTGACGAATTCCTCAAGAAAGTCTATCAAAATACATCCATAAATATGGACTTCGAAGCCCGTTTTAAAAACAAGAGTTAGCAAGCAGACAAACTGAAAACATTTTTTTCCCAAGCAAAGCTGGTACTCGTGGCCACGATCGCATAAAAACGTCTTGCTGCCAGGAAAAGCGAAACAGATCAAAAGTTCTCAACATATACTATAAAACTGCAAAAACAACTTCTCGAAACACTCAACCACTTCTCATCAGTAATTACGGACGCTGAACTACCAACCCATTTCCCATGCAAATACAAAATTTACCACGTCTATCCCGTGAACATTAGTCTGAGTCCCATTCCGTATCTTTGAACCATTGATGTACTGCAAAAACTCAGTTCTCAATTGAAGATAGCCGAGCACCGAAGTATGTGTAGCAATTGAGGTGCCGACTGCACCAGCTGAAATGACACAGTCAGTGTTCGTTACATTTCTCAATGGGCACCAGGCTCCGGAGTACTAACCATTTCACTCGACAACATTTTCTAACCCTACCTTAAATAGACGAGCTGGTACGTGGCCAAAAATTAAAGAATGGCTGCCGGAAAACAAATATTTGATGGCAAATTGATTGGAAATGCTGAGACCAACAAAGTCTTTAGATAAAACCTGTATCCGACCTCACTCCCGCTCGAGTGAGGGTGATGTATGGAACGCAGAACGGCGTGCTTGCTCGAATAAATTGGGAAGCACCGTGAATCTGAATTGAGAGAAGTGAAGAAAACGCCATTTGTACTGCTGGCTGGCCGTATAAACCAAGTCAAGTTGTTCAATTTGCTACTGCTCTGTCAGGGTTCCACTGAAACAATCAAGAATTGTGCTCGGATACTGCTAGTCTCTGATGACACTATGACCATCGAACTATGCAACCCGAAGTTGTATGATTATACAAATGTTTATTTAGGCTCTCTAGGCCACTCGGAGAAACAGTTATCATTCAGTTCCAAAAAACATTAAAAGAGTGAGCTGGTAGGCTGAATCGCGGTTGATACGGTATCGTTCGTAAACAGTATTATGGAACAAGCAACGCTACTGTAAATTCCAATAGCACAGTACCGAGTCAAAGCCTCCGTTGAGAATGGCAGTAGCCATCGTATTTACAATACGGTGCAAACTGTCTAACAAACATCCTTCTAGAGAGTAGTGAGATTCTGCAGGAGAGGTAAGGTACTTAACAACCACTTACCTAAAGCCACCAGTTATGGCTTACTTACGGGCCCCCTTCACAAAGACCACTACAACAGCAGGTGCCATCAAGCGCAACACTGTTTGTTCACGTCGCTGTCAAGTTCAAGAAACTTGAGAGTCGTGATTTCGATTGCAGTCATCCGGAGCTGCGTGTGAAAAAAAAATATGGGTCATCACAAGGAGAACTGGGTAATCCAAGAAGCCAACCGTTAAAAAATATTGTTTCACCATGACTCCGATTTTGTCCTTGTAGCATTCTAATGTGACCGGCATTGATAAAGCCGGGAATTAAGACTTAGTACTGCTGTGATCGCCAAAGACGCTCAGCCTGCGAAGTTGTTTATTGTATGACATCCTGTACAGGTTATGTCAAAACCTAGCACCACGAACGCGTACACTCATTTGCACGGCTGACGTGTATTCACACACATTGGCCGGCAACACATTGTCGTTCATTTTGGTGGCACGTCCCTCATAGCACGCACACACTATCCCACTAGTCGCTTGTGGTCTATCGTCCTCCTGACGTTGACACTTGCTCTTCAGTTCCCACGTGTTCCCAATTTGTGAGTAGTATACTATTCACGAACGAAACTGCCTATTATACAGCAATACAGATGACAAGCCACCGCCAACCCACCTAATCAAACTTAGACAATAGCCGAACCAAACAACGATGATCCTATGCAGCGTTAGTCCGTCTACCATTCAAATTGGCAGCACCAAGGTCACATGAAGATGCATTACACATATGAAAATTTGTCCCAAATGTAAAAAACAACCCAAACTTGTTTACGACCAAACCATACCAGAGCGGACATAAATGCCATGGAAGAGGAAAATAAAGTTTGACTGTTGAGATAGAAACCGCAGGCTAACAAGAATACCTGTAGATCAGTTAAACATGTCAACCGCCTACCAGTGAAAAGAACATCAGGGTGGTACAAGTGTGTCAAACAAATGAAGTCTTATATATCAACACCGATGTACTGCCCTGAACGGCTGTATATATGCAGGAGAATTGTATCGACATCCACTTCAACAGCTCAAGAGGAGGTCCAACGGGTTGCACAGTGATTTAAACACTAGA
>QNGE01003050.1:83192-95206 GCA_008508345.1 Paragonimus westermani | reverse complement strand
TTCTTCCTGACTATTTGGACCCTGTGGCTTGTCGTTGATGAAACGCCCATCACAATATCGCAGAGCGCTTTCCAAGACGCCACTGGTTATATACGCGGTGCTCTCTCAGTCATATTGTCTATCTTGTCACTCTGGATCGACGTATCTTTAGACTTCAGCATTTCTCCTCTCGACATTGCTGACGCTGCTTATACGGGAGCAATATTCACCCAATCTAGTCCAAGCAGTGTATCTGGCAGACTCCTGTTTTTGAACCGCTCAACACATGAAGGCGTTAGCAATGTTCGTTTTTGTATTCGGACAGTGCGTGCTGCTCAATAAGCCGAGTGTGATAGACGTGAGAGATACTGCTCCGTTCTGATGCTCAATCTGTGAGTACAAATGACTTTTGAAGAAAAGTGTGCTATCGAATATCACCATCTGTGAGAGCTACTAGCTATGTCGGGTGAATGCGTGACAGATTTCTTACTTCCATGTCCCCTCTGTATTAAGTTGCCAGCGGTTTACCGACAAATCTTCTGTTTCAGTTTAGCCGCCAGCTGAAGCAAATCATTTGTGTGAATCTGCTGTTCACTTCCTTGACTCGACGAGCCATTTGTCACAGAAAGTTCACTCACGTATAGTTCTACATGTGAGATTCTGGTTTTTTCTGTGCGGTGGTGCCTGTGCATACCAGTAGACTCATCTTCACAAGGTGGTTGGTCGGACTTCACTGAGTAAGCATCCACACAACGAACACACTTGAGAAACTTTGAGTTCATTCAATCGAATCAGTACATTTGGGCATCATCCGGAATGTTTTCCTCGAACTGCGTTTGTAGACCGAAGGATGTTACCGTCATCTTCGACATGTATTTTAGGTTGTTCGTCGTCAGTCTTGTTTGTTGGGTATCGTCACGAATGCATTTGACAAGTGGATATCGATGTGGTCACATTATGTAGCCTTGTATATGCTGTATGCGATTGCACGCAATAGCTTGACTTCTTTTAACTTCTCACTGTGAAGGAGACGAACACACGCCTGCGCATTTAGTCCGCTGAGTGTGTACTTCTAGTGGATTGACACTGATAGGCTGAACAATGTAAAATGGATCTTTGTGTGTTTAGCCTTCACTTCAGATCGGGAGGCTTATATTCTACTGGGGCGATCATTGTGATCGTCACCAAAGGCCATGATTTGAGTAGGATGATAATTAATTTTCCTGTTTCATATGTCACAACCTGTTGTTTCGACCAATATTTATCCGTGGTTTTGTCTAATATTGTCATATTGTGGCAACTGTTCAGCTGGTTTAGTTGTGGATCACCACATCATCCTGAAACATTTTGATTCTCGTGGATCTAATCCACCCTATAAAATCATGAATAAACTACATGTATGGAAAGCAATATCCGCGGCTAATCCACCTAGTTCATTTGCGCTAATGGAGCCGTGTGATGAAATTGTCCAAGTGGATACTATGCAGCCAATTGAACAAACGCTAGTAATTGCGACAGCTAGAAAATGATTCACACGAGCCTCCTGATAAAAGATTCAATTCTCGTTGATGATGCGGGCGTAATTACAAAAGCGATCTGTTTGTTTGAGAAGTGCCACAAGCGAGCTATAGACTGTTGATTGTAACCAGAACTGTGGGATGAATAAGCAGTCAACCTGTTCTCCCTAATGACGTGCACCAAACCTTTTAGGATGAGATTGATATTACCTATTCCCTGTGCTTCATAAGGGATAGCTTACCATACAATCACAACCGACCACAGTCATATTTTTAGCAGTGTTCAATAATTTTGATGTTAAGACTTCCTCATCGCTGGAAGGTGCTCTAATCCGTGGACAGCTGTGTTAATTGAGTAATCACTTCTTATTCCACATGGTTTGCTGAATCATATTTGGGACTCATAGAAAATATCTTGTGCGAATATTCACATGTGTTGATCTGCAATGCAATTGATGTGAAGATGACAAAACTGAGCGATTATTTAGTTGATGAGTGGAATGAAAAACAGATCATGCTGTTCCACTTCTTAGTTAGCCACCGACAATTCTGGATACATCTTCAAATCCACCATCGTTTGTCTTGTTTACACCACCACAATTGTATGAGGATACGACAATCAGTAATCGCCCGTTCATCAAGCCAATGTATGTCACTTACAAATATCAAAAGAACAATTCTGAAGAGTACGGCATGCAGATCAGGAAAATCGAAAGCATTCAGGAGGAGGGGGGTTGAAATGTAGACAACGTACTCATGACTCATGAATTCACTGAAGTAATTAGCATGAGAATAGGCCTATAAAGGGAAATTGAATGGAGACACGTGTCCCGCAATACTGTGAGTTAATTCAGACGCAAATCATACAAGGCTTGTTATCCAGTCATCAAGAATAATTGTGTTACGCTTCCTCAATCCTATCGTAAATAATCTCTGTAAGCAACACATCGCAACAGTTCTAAGCAGTGAGCGATAAAAGGCAGACGCAGTGGTCGCTATCAGATTCGGACTGGGATATTGGTAATGCGTGTGAACGAAATCATTGTTTCTTCCAATATTGGTAGAAGTGTGCAGATATTCGGTGTTCAGGTAATCGGGGCAGCATGAAACGTATAAGATAGTGCCTCAGTAGGTGAGTTGAAGAAATATCGGAATTCAATGGAGGTCATCCACATAGCCAGTGTCCAGGTGGCTTGTACGGATGCAAAAGTGTGATAATTCATGATGGGAATGCATGTACACTTCATGTTCGTTAGATGAAATCAAAACAGCAGTGAACATCCATGCACCTGTTTTCCGATTTGACATTAATCGAGTTCTTACTGTATTGAAAGCGTAGGCATACAAATTGAATACACGACAGATTTGGGAACGTGGTCTGCCAAATTCGCTACAGACGTGTTGACGTCATCTCTCAGTTTGGCGAAACAAAGTGTCTATCAAGCTATCGATGGGCAATGTGGTAATCTCGCTGGTATGCAGGATGTTGGATAAGAAATTCAGAATAGCCAACAATGACGAATTCATCGGAATAGTGCCGCATCTCAACCCATCGCGTTGACAGGGAGGCACTTTACTGACAAGCTATGACAAAATTCAGATTGGCATCACATGCTTCGTTGTGGATGGAACTGGTGTGAAAGCAGCGGCCACATGAAAACGATCGTCAATCTTGTATCGTTTTAGCGCCCTAGAACGCAGCCACAAGTTCCTGTTGGTCTAAATGTTGCCCGAAAGGAGGAGAGTGCAATTTTCTTTGGCAAGAAGGTGTGATATGCAAAGGTTACTGATTTCGACCCCAGTGATTAGCTATTTTGTTGGAGTATTAAAACAAGGCAAAACACAAGTATGATATCAGCACACCTGCGACGAGCACCACGTGTTTACTGTTACTCAGCTAACTTGTGTCCCGGATGACAGGAATGTGTCCTCCATCCAGTAGCGACACACACGAATTAAAGAAATTGTGCGGTTGCGCAATGGGGCAAACTAAGTGTAGAAAAAGCTATTAATAAAATATGATGTTGGTCATCAAGTGATTATTGTGGAAATTCACGTTTCCACTTCAGTAGTTTCTGTTGTTGTGATCTGAGCAAAACCTTCGCCAGAACTAAAATGATTGACTAACAAATTCTGTGATGTGCGAAGCACCTCAAAGTGTTTTGTTATGATGGGAACAATATGCTCCCTGTAATTTCGTGACGCTTTTGTTTATAAGCTATCACCGTTTTTTTCATTATGCATGCATCACTGGTAGTGCCTTTGATCATGAGTCTTTCAGAATGAACCTGACACTGAATGAACAATTCGTTCGTTCACCAGTCAAACGAACTGCTTCAAAACACTTCGGGTGGTAGCATTGGCGATAGTTGAACTATCAATTGGGATGATGGTTTTACATCCGTCGTGATTCGATTTTCAATGTGAGACGGCCTGTCCTCTCTCGTAGAATCCTTTCGTATCTTCCGGCCTTTCTGAGTGCTGTTGAAATCGTCCTCGATCACTGTATATTTTTAATGCACAAAATTATTTACCGCTTCTTCTGGGAGTGATTCTTAATTACAATTTTGAAATTTATACAATCATATTTTTTAATCACGAACAGTTGGATAGTGGATGTTCGTTTTCAACACATTATATGTGTATGAAATCATCGTGCATGGTTACTTCGTTAAAAGCTTGGTTTGCAAGTTGCTGCCTTTGTTATTCTTCTCCTATCACTATCTCATAATTAACTCTAATTTTTGTGTGTATTTTCACGCATGAGTTTCATGGCTTAGCACTCCCTCAACGCCAAATCTGGTCGACAGTTACTTGACATTGCCTAAATGTTGAGTAAAGCTTACACGTCAACGTGCACTTTCTGGTCAGCCCTTTTAGTACGAGTGTTGGACTTGTCCAATCCGTAATTGTGCACCCGTTTTCAACTTTTCAACGTGCAGATAGAACTGAGTCTTGTCAAAAGGGTTCGGCAGTACTAACCGTCATAGGTTCGGATATATTCAACAGTCGTAATTAACAGCTGACTTTCGTCACGAATTTAGGAGTAACACTTAGAACGCAGTCGTTGGCACTGTCTTCTCAACATTAGACAAAGGCAACCGGAAATATATGACTAGTAAATCAAAAATAGAAAGACGTTAGTGAGTTTTGGTTACGCACACGACGAGTTCAGATAGGTCAGTGAGAGATGAAAGCTATAATCTTCATGTTTCTTCATAACCACACTGCATTCGTTTTAGATGTGTACACACCTGTTTTAATACTGTATCACGATATCAAGATTGATGTTACATAACAAACATTGGCAATCACAAGTGAAAATGCTTTACCACAACCCATGAATGACTGGTCGTCTGTATATGCTGATCACATGAAGTGGAATGTAAAAATGCTATGATCTCACATAAGGTGAATAATTGACACCAACAAGTTTCTCCATTTCGTCATCGTCTTTCTTATATCTCTCTGTCTTCTTTCACTTGTTGGTTCTGGCTGTTTGTTGTACGGTGTCAAAACAGTTCGCCCTCAACCAAATAAACAGGCTATGAAATAATAACAAGCGAAAAAAACGGGTTTGAAAAAACGCAGATATTTTCTGATGCAATAATTCCAATCGGTTTATTACAAATATACCACAAATAGGACTTGATTTTCATGAAAACAATGGTTCGAATAACTGGGGAAGTTTTACGTAGAGAGGCATTCAATAGGTCTAGTATAATTACAGGGTTGGAAAAATCATTATGCATCCTGTGGGAACACCTGTTCCAAACAATTATTTAAGAAAAATAGACCGAATAAGATCTATTTGAACTATATCCCTGAAGTTAGATGAATGCTGTGGAGAACAGCCCGTGAGCGTGTACTCTTCGGGAAAAAGACCGTCAGTCATAACAGATGAGAAATGTAACCAGTGCGGAAAACACTAAGGTAGACAAAAAGCCCAATTAAACATGGATGCCTGTGAGAAAATATTGAAAGATTCATGGCCTGCACGGTTAGTACGAGCACTCACTACCGCTAGGAACTGTTTTGTAGCATTAAAACACGTTTTGCGAGTTTATAGGTTACATTGTACTGTCCAAACTTGAATGTCGTCAAATACTCTGAGGTGCTTCCTTTGGGCATTCCGATGAAAATCAGACTGACATATTTAATTCACGAGTGACTAGGCCGCTAACACGATGTCGTTCTCACGCGGTTCCGATAAAATTGATCACTGTTAAATGTTGACTAAGCAACTGTGCTCAGTCTCTATTAAGGTAGTTCTCTGAATCATTATGATATTAGCAAACGCCACTTGACGCAACGTTATTTTAAGTTTCATAATGGTATAATCTTGCTAACGAGTATTTTTTCGCTAACTTGGTGAAGAACTACAAGGAACTAAGCTTTATCCCTCGGTTTCCTCTTAAACACAAACGCCAGCAGAAGGATTACAAATTGGCTGTATGCGGATCGTGCCGCCGATTCGAACCCGGTTAAAATCAAGATGTTTTGCAACCAAAACTCTTTATAATCATCCGACTCGCTATACTACTCACTAGAAATACAAGCGCCATTTTTTTTGCTGGGAACGAGCTTCCGCGGTTAGGGAAAGCGGCGAAACTACGTAGAATTCATAGTGATAAGGGTTGATAAATTTTGTTTCCAGATTGCACATCACCTATCTTGTTTGTAACCAGTCCCATTTAGTCATCAACTGACAAGAAGACAGCAAATTTCAAGCTAACAAATATGACGGAAATTTCGCCTCGGCTTAGGTGGTCCACGAAGAAGCCTTTTAACAAAATGATGTTCGGAGATTTATTGACTGTTGACAAACTGATCACGTCAGGCTTGAACAAGCATCATACCACTTAAAGCACTTTTTTACGGTCGTTCAGAGTCTACCTCTCGGTTGCTATGGCAAATGAAGTTCCGCCAGCCAGCAGAGGGTACGCTGTTTAAGAAAATACAGACAACGGAAGACAGTGATTGCCAGATTGCAAAATGAGAAGAAGAAGAGCTATAGTCAGAATATTCGTTGGGGCAAATTCTCCCGAACTGTTAAGATCTGTCGTTGAACTCAGCTAACAAATCCGTCACAAGAAAGTCTGATAAGTTAATCAGAATAAGACGTTCTGTCAAAAGTAATGGATAATGACGTCGACGTTTGTGACTGTTAGCCTAATAGAAACTCTGGTCAAACTTCATGCCTGCTGTCAAGCTTGATTCAACAAGATTGATAAGGCCTACAATAGCTCGGATGGTTCTCTCTCATGTAGGCATTACCAGGGGTACGGTAAAAAACGGAAGGTCTTAATTTTTTCACTTACATTTGGGAGAACTGAATGGGTCAAGCTGAAAACGACATCCGATTCCGGTACTATGTGCCCATTTACATACTGTTGAAGATAACTGATCCTCGGTTTGTTAGGCATTCTGGAGAATATAGGTATCTCAAGCACATTCAGTTTTACAGACGTGAAGTATACCGAAAATACTGTGAAAAACCAATATCAGACATTCAAACAATCAGTGTAGTCATCCAGCAGCGGTTAGCTGTTTGATCCTAAGTAGTGAGTAGATAGAGAGGAACAGCTTCACATACCACGCCTGCGTGATTCTTGAAAACTTTTCAAAGTGCCCCATCCGTTCAAAGAGGTCTAATAATTGATCATTTTGAGAACGCTTCGCACACTTATCTGCCTGAGTTTTCAGTAGCTGGAGAAAGCATAGGTTTTTCTGGATCCGGCATTTTCCAGTAACTTCAAAAATCCAGTGGAAATATATTTACAAAATGGTCATGAAGATGGCTGACCTTTCAGAAACTTTCATATGTCTCGACATTCCCTGCTACTCAAAACTGAGTCGATGTTTGCAGCGTTCCGTCGACTTTGTCAAATTTGGTAAGTTACGAGTTAATGGTATCCAGTGCGTAAATTTCGGTTTCAAAAGCTTTCACTCTATTATCCGCCGCCTTCAGTTTTAAGTCTCAAATCGACCTGCACTAGTGTAGAACGTTTTTGACTAGCGAAAATACCAAAAACGAATATTAGGATTACTGATGAATAGTTGGGGGATTGGCTTTATACGGGATAAATATCATCCGAAACTGCTCGTAGCTGTCGCATTCTCACAGACTTCCAATCGGCCTCTCTCAAAAAGAATCACTAGACTCGAGTTCCGCTCACATTAGTGCTCGTCAGTAATGCGTATCCTTGACGCGGCCGGGTATAGAACTCAGACTACGCTTTCATGAGGCGACCGTGTAGATCAGTGCGCCATCAACCTCACATTAGGCACAACCGAAGTGTCACATAAGAACGCTCAACCACTTTCGTTCAGGTTGGTCGGTAGCCTGGAGATAAGACACACAGTAATTGTCCTGTTAACCCCAATCGATGACCCCTGGACTTCTCTCTAAGTTGAAATCACAAAAACCATTCACTTGCCGAGCGGTACGAAAGGTTACGTCCTTGAATTGAAGCATGTCTCCTATTTAAAACTTATTAGACACAACAGTTTGATATCATGAGTCTGATCATTTGGTGGTTCGTCTGACCTTAGTCTAGTGGTATGATCTGAACCCCCAAGAAAAACGTGTGCAGATCACCTATGCAAACGAGTACGTCTCTCATGCTGTAAACTGAATAGGCAAAATAATTAATATATTATTTTGTGAGCATTATTTACAGAGTGCACGTTAGAGATGATGAGAATTCGGAGAAAATAGAAAATACGCAACACCTCAGATAAAAATGTCCACTAAAAGTTTCCATTAAAAAGAATTTGACTGCTTTTTACACAATAATTTCTATCGTTCTCATCAAGTCACACAACTGAGGTCGCACAGTTGGCATAAAAATATAAAAGCGTCGCGAAAATCGAAGACAACTAGTGTTTCTATTCTGCGATCAAAAGAGTTCTCGCTCCAGATACACCCTGAAAACAAGGTGATTAAATGACACGGCCCCTATATATCTGTGCTCACCTGTGGGCAAGTACGATGCAACTGCCAGCTTTCACGTCATTTACGTTCAGAATCGCCATATAACTTTAAATTAATATTCCGATATAAAATAGGTTCTGCGCGTAATCTACCATGATCATTAAAAACATGTTTTGTACTGACAGGCAAATATATAGTGTAAATGTTAAAATAAAGTGGGAAAAAATGATTCCAGAAAAATAAAAGTAAATCCAATGTTAAAGTTAATTCACAAACAGCATCACACGTTAACAGTTGTCGACTAGTAATTACAATAGATTTAGAATAACAGACTATTTACATGGTCTTGTATATTGAAAAGTTAGCGCATTTAACGCATCAAAAAGGCTGGGGATAAATAAAGGCTAGAAGGAAAAAAGAGAACGGATAATGAAAACGAACAGTAAAGTGAATTGTTTGGAAGCGATAAGTCTGTTAGAACTAACGGTATTGTTTAAGACCGTATGAGAAGTCATAATACATGTGAACGCAGCTGAGTTATTCTATCAAATGTATGCCAATTTTGTCAGGATTTGCGACCAAAATTACACTAAGGCAGTAAAATCACTAAACAAGAACAAATGCAAAGACAGAATGGACACTAGAAAAAAATGGCGGTGTGGGTTCACGGTCGAAAAGCCTAACATATTGATTGTTTGCATTAGTAACACGGTCGCCAAAGGAAGTAAATAGGTAATTTGCAGGAGAACCAAGCGCCAAAATGTAAAAAGGAAATAACCTTAAAAATAATTCCAACTTCAACAGAAAACAGAATGCAATGGATGAAACAATATTTTTATAACACTGACTCTGAAGCAGCAAGAAGGCTTCATCGTGAACTAATTAGAAACCTCTCAGCTAAACTAACACATGAACCTATACAGAAGAATGATGCGAGCTGTTACTAGAAGGTAAAACTTCAGCTGTTGCCATACTTTAAGTCATGTTTGGTGATTTCCTACTTCGTTACATTGCAGTTTTTTGTTTAGAATTACAGTAACCAAAACCTAGAACGTGCTTATAGTTTCAATCTAGTCTCTGTCACTCTCAACTCCGTCTGCAGTGTGGTCCTGACTCCAAAATTTCAGCGTGTAACTTGTGCTCTTTGTGCACTGTAGACGATATCTTACGGTGATGTAGTTGCCGAAGCGTGTATGTTACATTACTTCCTACATATCAAATCTGAAGTGCCTGTAATTGAACATAGTGATCACCCTTTATATGTAAATTTTGTAAACGCAGCTTTAGTAACTGTTAAGAAGCTATCAGAGGGCACAATTAACATTTCATCTCACCTAAAAATTAGCCTGGGAATGACTTGTTTTTCAATGATGTTTTCAAGATCTACGAGCGACAAACAGTTAACACCAGTTTTACATTTACACCAAAGTTTTGGTTTGACGTTTGGTATAACCTAGACATCATTCTCAAAATCGAAAAATCAATTGACCATTTCGCTGCGGCTTGCATACCACATTGGGCATGGTCAGATTCTCTTAATAAATGACTCAGGCAGGTTGGTTTGTGAGCACCTCTCAGGTCGCCCGATTTTCTGTGGAACCGAAAAAATTTAAACTGCGGTTACCCTCACCACTGAACTCCGGCTTAAGATATCTCGGTCACATTGGGAACGCAGAAACAACCAAACATACTGAGCAGTATTTCTACTGAAACCGGAAATTCCAAACGGTTTTAGTGAAGCAGAAAGTCCCACAGCGTTCGAACAATAAGGGGATTACAATAGCTTCAATCGAAGGCCCAGCAAGCGTATCCGTGCAATATCTGCTCCGGCCAAAGTTCGCATTATCGCAGTTGTTGAGTAGCCTATCATCCGGTTGGTTCGAAAGTCAGAGATGTGATCACATCCAGTCTGGCATCGTTCACCTGAAAGTTATGAAATCACTGAACATTTGCAGATCTGTTAGTTGCAATCAATGATGGAATGAATGAACCGTTTTGCTGTTTGAATGCAAAACACTCATTCGAATCAATGAGCAGCATTTTGGGAGTTAGTGTGCCATTTTTTGAGACGGCTGCGTGATCCGAGCACTAATCAGAATCGACTTTGTAAAGTATTGACGTGTGCTCAGTATGAGGTCGATGGCGCAGCGGTCACAATTGGTATACAACAGAGCAGGAATGTGAAAGACAAAACCATCGTGCAACAAAACGTCATTAGCTGACAGTCAACTCATATACACAGTCCATCAGTTATAAGCTCACTATGCACCAGGGTAGATTTAGAATTAACACAAAATTGGCACCTCCGTTTTTTCAGTAATGCTGGACAGTATCAGTGATACTGGGAGTGACTGAACACAAATTGCTTATTAAAAAATTGGAACGCCCCCCACACTTGATCGCAGCCTTCGCATTCAAAAAAGGCTTTTGAGCAACTCACTACGATACGAAGCACTGGACCGAAGCTCGACTCTTATTAGAGTACCCCTGTCCTGGTCCGAGTCCACACTTTGACCCTAGTGCTACTGAGATGAGCGTGTTAAGCACAGCACTAGTAACCCTACCACGAACCGTCAAAATATCGAAAATTCCGTACTGCATCGGCCGTCTCGCGGTATGGACCGAGTACCCTATCTGTTGCATACAGCAGGGTAGATAGGCGGAAACATGCTACTGCTGACCCCTCCCTCACTGTCCTATCAAATTTAGCTCTCAGGCCCCTTCCGATTCCCAATTCTGATAACTTCACTGCAGGTCCCACAGCAGATATAATTAATCATAGTAACAATGTGTCGATAAGTCCCAGCTCTCACCACTCAGTCCCAGACCTCCTTCGGCCTGTGCTACGACCTAGAACGCAAATTGATATAGGTGTCTTCAATATCCGTACTCAGGCTGATCTCGCATGAACGTTGGGCTCGCTACATATTGGTGTGTGCTGTGCCTCGGAGACTAGAATCCACGAGACTAATCAACTTATGGAATTGACAGCACACGTACTATCTGCCCGATACTAGTAATACACTTCAGGTGACTCTCCGGCCGCCGTTACCGATCAGGCTGGAGTAAGTATAGTCCTCAGCACGATGGCCGCAGCCACACTGATAGATTGGATACCTGTTAATACTAGACTTTGTGCCGTCCGTTTAGCAGGTTCTGTTAAGGTCAGTTCTAGACGCGAAAGCGTCAGAAATCTTTTTGTTGTGTCTGCTTAAGCTCCATTGAATGCAGTGATGTCAGCGTTAAGTACATCTTTTATTCGGACCTGGCCGCTCTCCTCCGGTCGACACGTGGTTCTGATATAGTCATTCTGGCCAACGATATGAACGCCCAGGTCGACCGCCTTGGTAAGACCGAATCTCGTCTAGGTGGCAGGTTTGGGATAGCATCACATCGCTCCGACAATGGCGGGCGACTATTGCAGCTGTGCGCTGAGCATAAGCTGTTTTTAGCCAACACTAGTTTTAGGCACCGTACACGTCATTGCTATACTTGGCGCCCTCCCTCTCTGAGTCAGACCTGGTCTCAGATAGACCACATAGCTGTTAGTTATAGGTGGCGGGGTTCCATTCAGGACTGTC
>QNGE01003050.1:12805-80396 GCA_008508345.1 Paragonimus westermani | reverse complement strand
GAGATGGCGGCTAATCGAGCTCAGTGGCGTGAGTGTTGTTGTTGTTTGGCCGAGTTGTCTGTGAAGTGAGTGCATTTAATGACGCGTGGCAGTGAAAGCCGTAAGGAAGCTGTCTCGCTGATGACGCCTTACTCTCACTTGCAGCTCGGTTGTTTGTTTGCAAGGTGTAGGCACCTTGAAGTCGAATGTTCGAATGTAGACGGTTATTTACAGTAGTCAGGTCCCTTCGCGTCCCCCTTTTTTCATTCTCCCTTTCTATATAGGGTAAGCTGTTTCTTCATGCTTGTGTGGCAGTTAAGCATTAGTGTGAACCACTCATGATGATGATGATGATGATGATGATGATGATGATGATGATGATGATGATGCTGATGATGATGATGATGAACTCCACGACAGGCAAAATCGAACGGTCAGACCCAGAATCCCAATCACAACCTTGTACGGACAGTGTTCAGTTTTTCCGGTCATTTCGAATGGAAAATGAGTAGAATCAATCTGTTCTAACCAATCGACAACCCCGTGATCATGTCTTTTCAGTGAGGGTGAAGTTACTGCCCTTGTTGTACCAAACGAGCAAAGTTTGTATCAGTAATGGGATTCAGTATTTCAAAAGTGAATGAGTCACCCAATTAGGATTGATCCCTGTTGGCTGTCGGGCGCATTCAATGTGGTGAGATGCAAATTTTAAAACAAAACAGCAAACGAATTTCGTCGCGTGGACTATGGCGCGTGTAGTGGAAAAAGTGACCGATCGCTAAGACGAGGAGACAGTTCGAGAGTTACTTGGATTCACTATGAGCAAGTCAATCAAGAAGTTTAAAAGTGAAACATGTCACTTGCAAATGTGTGAATGGAGCAGGGAAGATTTGTTGGATTTGACTAGAGATTTCAATAAGATATGACCTCGCTAACAGAATTGGTTTGTAAGTCTACGAGGGAAAGACTGTGAATAGTTGTGTGTTCATCAAGTCATATCCACCAACTCTTCAAAAACCCGTCACTTATTAAGGTATTTGGTTGTTAGTCTGTGGAGATATCACACATCTGTGACGGCTTGTCCGCCTGACTAATTACCTTTGACAAGCGATCAAATCTTGTACTTTAACCCATTAAGCGGGTCCACTCTTCATGGCTTCACATTGGTGTATTCGATTACAGTCGGAAGTGGGCAACCTTAGATGTTGACTACATCAACAGTGTGAAGAAAATGTACTTTTATTAATTGCGCAGGAAATTTTGTATTCACTTAAAAATCGAATGTGGTCAACTCCGAGTGCTTTGCTCTCCTGATGTTGAGAAAGAGTTGCAAAAATCTGCCAGAACCCAACACACAACTTAGTTAAAGTATTGTTCATACTCACCAGCCTTCGTTGAATCAGAAGATATCCTGTTAAAAATCTCAGTGGCCTGGATTAAAACCATTCTATCTATTTAAGGCTTGAAAAACTCTGGCCGAAAGCGTGCCATAACAAAGCGTCAGGCTTGAGTTTTTAGTAAGCCTAGTTGTTAACCGTGAATTTACAACCTCTCAATTATATACCAGACACGTACTAGTTATATAGTATCCTGTGTTATTCGCAACTGGTTGTTAGTTTACAGCTGAATTCCGAATTAAGGCTGCCCTTTGCGATGCCTACGCACTTGGATACATTCAGACAGCCAATCCAGCTGCATAGGAAGCAACTAGGCTTCAGATTAAGTGGGTGGATTCAGGTATTAATCACAATATTCTGAATAACAGTTTGACAGTGCAATACCCAAACTATTGCAGAACTTTAAACCGAATTGATTCCTATCGGATTACCTTCTCTTATAAACCGTTTAACTTGGTCTCTAAATCTTACACGCGGCGAGCATGGTGACCAGTTTGATTCCTTCTGCGTTTGGAAACCTATGTCGAATAAAACATGACCTGGCCTCATCTTATTGCAGTTTTCTTCAACACAGCTATGCATTTTACTTTTCACCGAATATTCCATAAGAAAAACTAACTAGCGAAATGGTGGCCTAAAATGGTTAGCAATCTGAGCCACCTGACTGATCATCGAGGTATCTGTGGGTGAAAAATTAAAGCTCAATAACATTACGAACCGTCGTTACGTAAAACACAATTCAAGTTTCGACGAACACAACGTGTCACGTAGAGTGAATATGGTGTAATCATCGTGCACCATTTTGTAGCATCCAGCTTACAATGTATGTCGCAACATCGCTTGCCACTACATGATTCGTGCGATATTTCTACTACCAAGCTGATAAAAGCGTGAACTATCTAAATTTTCAAATTGAACGCAATCCACTAATGCATTGAATCACCGTATTTATGGGAAAAACAGTAACAACGCTTTGTAAAATTATCCTATCGGTGTCCTTCTCCCCGTTAAGGCTAAGTGATCTCAAATGTGTTCCACACACAGTTTCACATTATATGTACCGAATAATGCGTACAAAAATATTTACTCGGTTATCCAAAGAGCACTTGGCCAAATTGATTTTATGACTTAACCCCACATTTGGAGTGCGACAGCAATACGTCTAATTGGTCCAAGTAACTCGCATAAATTTCATTAAACCACTAGTTGGGATTGTGCTTTCGAATTTATTGGGTAGGACGAAAATATAAGCAGGTCGTTGAACCGCCTGTTATGCAAACAAAAGTCGAGCCCTTTTTTACAGATCTGTAAACTGCGTAATTTCAGTCAGCCAATAATTTCATATGAACACGTCCAATTGAGTGAGTTGCTAGTTGGAGGCATTTCGTCTATTCTCATCAGTCGACTACATAAAACATTCGGTTATATAGGTCCAGGGCATGCCGACAGAAACTACGAAATTAAATAACATTACATAGGTGCAATTAGAATTCAGTGCCACGGTAACGAAATTAATCAAGTTAGCTATTTTGCCAACAGACTGCTGACGACGGACGTCTACTAAGAAGTCCTGACGCAACCAGTTTTGTTAACGTGGCACTGAAACTGTTTGCGGAAACCTCCTTGCACGCATTTGATGTTCGTTCATTTCGTTGTTTTGTTGCCGTGCCCTAAACTTATATAACCGGATTCTTTATGTAATCGACTGATGGGAATAAACGAAATGCTTGTATCTCACAATGTATTTCTTACTCTGTTGATAAACGGATGAGAACAGTTTGATGTTGCAAAATTCACTTGGATTTTAAAACACCAAGTGAGAGACTACCTTTAGGCATCTACGCAAGTTCACGAACGTTCTCGAATTGCACTAGGTAGTCTCACTACCTATTTACGGACACATTTGTACACACTTTGTTAGAGGTAACTGAGTGTGGAAACAAGCATTTTCATTCGACACAACTTGAACCCTCAGTGTTTCACTGAACATCTGGAAATAAGTGACTGATTTGTACTGTGAACAACACAGTTTTCACTTAGTTCGATCTCAGTGATGCAGTGGTGAACACGGTTGCTTCCTGAAATCATAGTCGGGATTCTACTTCGGGCCATGGCTAGCATATGCACTATTGACGGGCTTTGACAAGAATGATACTCGAGCCTAGCACCTTCGTTCAAAAGAAATAAGCGACCGATTATGAGTGATTTCCAAGCTGAGGTAGACCAGTTCACCGACTACTCATCTGTCATTCGGTTCATCTCAAGAATCAAACAGTACGACAAATGCTTTGCTCGCCTGCGAGCTGAGAAACCATTTAATCTGGCAGACAATTATGGACTATATGAATTTCAGATCACGTTCGGATAGTTTTTGGTAGCCTTTTCCAAGTGACAATGAATAGCCGTAATAAAGGAGTTCGTCATTTTATTCCAAATATGGTTCAACGCGCCTGGTAAAAAGTAAGCAATAAATACAGGCAACAAAGTGTTTGTGGTGTTCCCTTGAAACATTAAATTTTAGAGGTCATTTATGTAGTAGTAGAAAGGTTTCCAGTACTGCCAGTCTCTTGATAACTGAACCCTAAATATTTGTTCCGTACCAGTTGCGCTTTTAAGTGGTCTCAGCTGAACTAACAAACCGGAGGGGACGGACCTTCCTCACTCCCTTAAACGGGAGAGAAATTGTTTGAATTTCGAAAAGAGTCATTCTTCTGGCTGTATGGTTCTCTTGTACATAGAACCGATTGAAATTTGGATCGCAAAATTGAACTAGTCATTGAAGCAAGATTTATTATTATGTGGACAGAGTACAACATGATTGCTCCGGTTAATCTGTGTCGGATTTTTGCAACATGCAAACTGATATTCTCTCAAAACGTTGCTAATGGTCAAATTCACTTGTCATCATTCGTCAATGAAGCAACTGGCGACTATCGTTCATTGTACTAGTAAATTGTACTGATACTCTAGATCTACAGTAACGCGTAGCCTTGGTGATCAGTCAACAACTGCAGTCACTTACTGTCAAACCCTTGCTTGTCTGACTACTTCAAAAATTGGGCATATAACTCTCAAGATAAATTTCCATTTTACTTGTCAGAACCGTCATTTTTTTGTTCCAATCATACGAGTGAAACTCACGGGAATTCAAATTGAGTCCAAGTGAGCTCCTCATTTAATCACCAGATTGTTCGAACTGATGAAAATGAGATTTTTGCCTGATTTTATGTTGTTAGCTGATAAGAACAATTAGTTGAATCAAATATTGTTCACAATATGTGAAAGTCACATTTTCTAACACAGAACCAAAACACATCATTTGCAACAACCAGCAATTTCTCTTCGACAACTTGCTCCGTACGTAAGGTATTTCAGTCAATAAGTCTTTCACAAATGCAACACACCAAACCGATTGGCATTGTTAACGTATCAGAATCTATGTAAGATACATCGCAAATGTCAGCAAAGTTTGATGAAACCGGTAAATCGTACCTCTGACATAAAGTGGTCCTGAATGTATTCTGTAGCGAACACAGCCATTATTTGTCTATGATCGATGGTACAACGAACAGGCATAAACAAGTTAACAGAACAATAGTACATAAATGAAACGTGTAATTTTCTATTAACGTTTTTGAACCACGGTGAAGAAGGTAAACTTTAAAATCATCAAACAAGCAGTATTAGTTGGACTGCTAGCGTATTTCATTGGTGAGACCATCTTAAAAGTAGTCGGTCTTTTGAAATGAAATACTAAGCTAACTTGGAAGAGCCTTTTCTTAGACTGTTTCGCTTGTGCCCGCAGAACTCTGATTGGTGCCCATTGAAGATGCCAGGAAGTTGAAATCCAGTCGCCATTTTAGTTTTTTGAACTGGATTTGCAAAATGTGGTCGAGATAGCCGGACAATTTGATGTGCATTTACGGAAGCGCTGGTGCATAATACGTTGCTTCATTAACCTGTACATTTAGGCAATTTTAGCGCATCAGCGTAAACCAAAAATTGGAACAAACATAGAAAGTAACTTGGAGAAAGCAGATCTACAAACGTATCATTCGACCATTCGTCAAGATCGTCATCATCGTGACAGGGTTTAACCACGAAACAAGCCTTACGACCAGTCAGTTATCATACACCGCAGTTTTGTATAGTAAAAATGTTTAAGTCAGATGCATCACAAAGTCCCTTAACTAATTTCCAGGCCGATTCAAGTTAACTCAGTGAATTCTAAAGTTATTAATGCTGGTCAAGCAAAGCTGTTTTGTGAGCGCGCTTTCCTCAAACACTATTAGTTATGTTTAGAAATATTTTTGTGAGAAATCGTGACTTTTAACGTTAACAAATTCATGCCCAAATGAGTGTTATCGTTTTGTACTCGATCGAAGCAAAATTTTAATCTTACTAATAGCTTTACTAAGGAGTGGACATATGAAGCACTTCGGAACACACGGTGGAGAAATTTCGGTAGATTTTCTGAAAATAGGTATGAAAAACTATCGTTAACAAATTAATTTCCTGCACGTTAGATGGAATGATGTTACGGCTTAGAACGAATACGGCGATGTAAAATATCTCGACGATGATCAAGAGATCATACGTTATAGTTGCACTATGATTTGAAACAACCGAGATAACTATCCGCCAGTTGCATACATCATGACAACCTTAAATATTGTGAAAAGTGCACATGTGCAATCAATGAAAATTACAACTAAAATTGTAAAGCTGAATAGTTCAACACTTTGAAATTCATATCTTGAAACTTATGTCTCCGTTGTGTCATTTTTACCGGAATCAGAAAAAGTGTTATTCTCCATACAACTGAGAATGTATACATATGAGTTTTTCAGATAACAGCAGACAGCTGATAATGAGAAAATGGTGACTACATTCAAAAATTCGAGTGCCTAAATTTGCTATAAGTAAAACGCTTTTACAACGAACACTGAAAAATGACCTATTACAAAATCGCATTAATATCGACAATGAACTACCTAATACTATGATTGTGGATCACGTTAGACATTTAAAAACTAAGTAGTCTTTTTTCGCTTGGACTTCCAATGTTTTATCGGTTGTGGGATATCCAGCATTCGAACCTTGAAAGCACAGGAGCATGTATACACTTCAAGTTTCCACCGACTATAGCCGTGAGGAATATGCGTGGGTGGACGTGAAGCAAATCACAACACTACCGAAGTAGAGATCAATAACTTCAGCTTTTGATGGTTACAGGTAAATATCTATCAGCTACCTTTCAGCTGATACGCTTTGTTTTCAAATGTGCATTTATTTGATGGCATTATTACTCTGCGGTCACAATTTAAGAAGTACTACCTGTGGCATTCACAAAATCCAACTTTCCATAATGTGCAGTTTTGTTGCACCCTCGCACGGCCCTTTGGTGAAATCTAAAATACCGACAGCTACCATAATGTGTTCACTTCAAGTATCAGATTTTCGGACCTAGAATATGGCAGCTTGCTTCATTAGTTTGGTACAATGGTTGAGCAGTAATTTATATCATGGAAAATTCTGTGTTTCGCGTCCAACAGTTGACTGTTTTTGTAAGAGTTTCTATTATTTATTTACTAAAGCAAAAATTGGTTTCACTTTATTTCCAGCGGAGTGCTGACCACAGGTTGTATAAAAGTAAACCATCCTAACATCAGTTAAAAGAAATTTGAGAAGGTTAACGTGACGCTGCTGCCAGTAACCTAGAAACTTGATAGTGGTCAACCATCACAACTCACGCAAGACTGTCTGGTCGATCATATTTCAGACAAGTGTCTGGTTGTTAACCTCAGATGCAAATGAACCAGCAAACCGTGCTTATTGGGAAGTCAGTTTTACTTTACGTGTTCACCCTACCACGTTTGACTATCAATCTCACGCTACCGACCTCATCGAACCAGTGTAATGCCAGAAATCGTCCGCTGACAGTCATGAAATCTCGTCGCGTCCAACTTTCGAAGAAATAACTGTGGGTACGTGTGTGTGTGTGTGCGCGCGCGCGACTAAACGAGTTACTTGAACTAGGCTGTGGTTAAGGCGGGATTAACGTGTGAGATTATTAATACACCGGTAAGATTGATCAGGATGTTTGAATGGATAGTCTATCTGTACATTTCACAAACAGACCAGGATCGGATTGAGTATATTCACTCGTTTAACGAGTAGATGGTGATAAGCACAGCAATTGTGCTAAACACAAAATGTGTGTTCACTGAATTGTCACACTTGAAAAGGTTGGAGGTTAGGTTTACCTAACACGTTCAGTAACTGTATAACTTTCAGGAGATTAACATGAGAACAAATATTGTTTTTGTTTTAGTCAGATCTTTAATTGAATTACGGTGCAAAAAACAGTATAAGGCTAAATTGCCCTTGTATGGTATAGAAAGTGGTTGAGCATTTAGCTATGATAAATCGGTTATGCTTAGCGTGAGGTCAGTGGCGCAGTGGTGAACACGGTTGTCATGAAAGCGTAGCCACAGTTCTATTCCCAGTCATGCAGAGCCTGCGTACTGATGACGGGTTTCAGTGAAAGTGATTGGCTGAAAAATGTATCAGAATACAGGCGGATAAACATGAATGATGTTCAACATGAAGTTAACCAACTCCCTGACTAATCACTGGCCATCCAGAAACCTCGTACCACACAATTAGGATGAAACCAAACATTCCCTTCAAAAATGCCGGAGCTCTTGGAAGAGTAAACTATTTAGGCACAACCAGAACGCCAGGTAGACCACTTGCTACGTTCTGATGCGGTATTAGTTTCAGTACGTACATATCACGTTAATCACTCTTCGTGTTCTCTAGATTTTACCGCATCACCCATATGGCCAGAGTTTGATTAACCAACTGAATAACCGGTGTGTTATTATTTATGACTATCAGTCATAATTAAACTGAATATGTTCCAGCAGGCTTATAGAAAGTGGAGTTCCGTAAGAAAAAATGGTATACCACGAAGACGTTGAAGACAGACGAAGTGTTTGCGTAAACTTGCTGCATACACGTTGAGGGACTGGATTATGCACATACCATCCATGCTTTCGAAGTCCGCAAGGTGGAAGCCACATATATGCCATGTTTGTTAGGTGAAACCGTGACACATCTAATTAGAAATTTTTTGGGAACTACAGTTCAGTTCAGCTTGAACCGGAAAAGACTGCTTTCACTGGAGCATATATGCTAAGCGTTACAAGCCACTCTGCTTGAAAACTCCAGCACACTCAACAGATTGGATTATCGACAATGCATGTTGAGATAATGGACGGTACTCTTGCTTAAAATTCACAGACAACCCTCTGGAAAATGCTGATAATAATCCGTAGGGAAATACGGAGAAACTTGTCTATTAAATAAGAGAACAGCCACCTTTGAACTTGCTTACAAGTGAACACTTTCTCACAAAGTGGATGTGTGTGTAACAGAATACACACAAATTTTAGCCGTTTGTAATAAAATCAAACTACGTTTAGTTCGCCTAAAGACTTTTGTCATCAACTACGGTCACTAAACGGATGCAATCTTTGGTTACGGGTAACTAATGACCGGTATATTGTAAGGGATTTTGAATGATTGCAAAATTACAACGGTGCTAGGAGAGTTCCAATGACACATCACGTTTTCAACAGAAAACAGGTAATTAAAAACCCTACGGTAGTTGAACTGCTGAGAATTCATTGTAACTTCATAGGAATTCCCACCTGGATAAGTTCTTCCTGCATTTTGGCGTTCCTCTGCTTCTTATTGCCATTAACATCTCACATTGAGGATTTTGCAACAAATTTTCTGTTCTTTCAGTAACACGTATTTCCGGGCTTCATAACATGCATCAATAAAAATAAACAAGTTACAACTCAGTGATATTGTGTGACAAAAATGACTCTAAAGTGTACAACAGTTAAAAATGTTTGTGAGCATTTTTTCTCACTTCAACAGATCACTACTACTTCCGATCATAATAGCCGGGTATCTTGAAACATACTGATCTTTGTAGTCAGCGTTACTAAATTTATCCAAGAAGAAAAGTCAGTTTAGCCAAATACATGAGTGAAAGTCAGTTCATGATTCTAACCGTTAAAAACCGAGAAAATGTTCGCATGTAGGCTGCAAGTTGATAGATGTTTATTTTTCCGCATTTTAACGAGTTGATGAAAAATGTATTCTAGAACCATCTGAAAAAATAAAGCAGCTTGTAACCTATGAAAAACATCATCATTCATTATCGCTCAGGTAGCCAAGACACACCGTTCGGTTTAGTTGTTGTTTGAGTTCCAAGCAAATATATGTACGAATTTGCAGCCGCCAATGGTACCCTCACCTTCTGACCAATCGCCAAACAGTTACTGCCTGACGGTGAACAAACAGTCGAGTCTGCCACTGAACCCCTTCTGTCAGTAGAGGTTATATCCCACTCCGGATTTAAAAAATGGGAGTTTAAAAATTAACTACAAATGACCTCATGCACTGGACACAAATAAATTTTCAAAAGTGAACCGAACGGTCTCTTCTTCATGATGTAGATTGATTTCGTTGCTGGTGTTTATTAAGACGCGCAGTTAACTTCATTAAAACAAACGCCATTATATTTCTTTACACCCGTTTATGATCAGATTAGAATAAACTTTACTGTAGACTTAGAATATTCAGTAGAACAGTTGACTGTTTTGCGTAAACTATCATGGCCTTATCCAAAATCTCTAGCTATTTCTCCTTTACACTGTTTACGTAGATTACGTTAACCTGTTTTCGCATCCAAATGATGACCTAATGCATGCCGTACGGTTGCGTTCTATTCTCTGCGGTGGTTTGATTTTCTAGTCGCATGGGCTTTTCATTTTGACAGCAGGAAAAATGAAACACAGGCAGCCGGTTCAATTGTCCCCAACCTCACAAAACATGTCAACACTGTTAAATGCAAATTAATCAAAACCAGTCTTGCCGAAGCGCCTCATTAAAACGGCTATCGCAGCACTTTACAAATGTGTGTAAGCGTCTGAACTCAGCGCGGATGATAAATTCTGTTCCGTTGAGTACTGTGACGGAAATATTGAAGACAAATTGTTCGTCTAGTTTTTACTAACCATCTCATCAGCGAAACCTCTTTGAGTGTATACTCTCTAGTTTCCATAATTTACTACCAAAGGTTTGTTGATTTACATTTGATCCCATGAAGCTGAAAAATAACTGGGTGTCATATATCAGCACATTCCGAACAATCAGGACACGTGTGAAATGCGCCTGAATGCGCTTTGAATACCCAAACAAGATATATTCTGTGACGTGTCTATGCAGTTTTTGGTGCAACACCGAGTTTGACATACTGTTTTACTTTGAACATAGTGTGCACAACGATTCTAAATTATATCAGAACAAGTTTTAAAGGGTTTTACTCAACATCTTCATCACAGTACAGCGCTATCAGTTGTTGACGACTCCACCGAAACGTAACTGGCTCAGACGTGATGGTAATGCACACGATTAAACTCATTTTCTCAGGCGGCAAATTAATCTGTGCGATCATGCCCAAACTGGACGCTTACTGGTTGGCACAAAATGTTTTCGCAAAAAAAACATCTAACGTTGTAATGCAACTGTGTACCAGGGTTGATCAATAAGAACTTATTCCGAGACAAAGTACACAGTGTACAAGGTGATGCTTAGAAAGCGATACTAAGGACCACTCATTTAGTTAAAAATAGAAAATGAATGGATCACAGTTCAAGATACGCGTTTAAAAATAACACTTTCGTATGGTTATGCCTGATCTACGGTTGGAGAATTTGCAAGGAACGGACGCGCCTTCTACATTCGTACGAATTATCGTTACATGTTCTGACAGCATTTGATTCAATTACGGCGAAACTGTGTTGACATACTGTTTCACACTGAAACGTATGTGTCATTTTCTATTGATCGACTTTCTCAAAAAGTTGTCCGTAGTTTGTAAATCTTCTAAAAATTACAAGTTACTCATTTCCCGTCCATTTTTCGAAAAGTTTGTATTGTTCAAAACCGAACACAAGATAGGCGAATTGATATATCAACTGGTTTCTTGCAACAAACGACCACTCGTGAACCTACCGTATCTTCCAAGCGTCCATAAAATAAAAACGTCCATAGAAGTAAAACGAGTTCGAATGCGACCGTTTGTTTCAGGGATTACACTGAATACGAGAAGGTTGTAATTTGAGCGACAGCGCCGTTTCTTCTCAGTAACATTAGTTAGGATGATTTAGCATTCCTACAGTTTTTTTGAGAAGACAGCGTTAAACGTGTTTTGAACATATCCCCAGGTTAACATGTACATTTCAGTATGTGTTCACGTCCCGGTAAAACTGTCTCAATCATTTTTGTATTCAGGAAAGACCTGAGAGTTGTTCCATATACAAGCACTCTAAAGAAGACAATACATCGAACAAGCTGGTCTCTGAACACCCATCATTAAACTATATGTTTCATGTTTTTACAACATCGCTACCGCTAGAAACAGGAACAAAAAAATTGTGTGTCACCTGAGCAGCGACTGGAAATCCGGTTGTAAAAGACAATATGTGTCAGAATCGTTCAGACACACGGATTTCGTAAATTGCATGTGTAGTGGTGTGTTACACAAAACAAATTCTAATGGATAAGATTTACTTGATTTAACATGTTACCAGCGTTTACTGAATGACGTTAACTTTGTAGATCTGACGGTTTTCACTAGTTGCAATTAAAAATCAGTTTTGAGCTAGATTGATCTCAAAATAAGAAGTTGTCAGTTAACCTAGTAATTTCATTGATGATTCCAGATGAATGATGAACACGACCACTCTCAGCAAATATCATTCAAACGTGGCAAGGTGAGAGGTTTCACACATGTAAATATGGTATACAACTGGATGGAGGGCTGCAGAAACAGTTATGTCACTTTCCAGATGTCCGTGCCATAATGGAATAGTACTGAAACGAATGCTTGATCTTCTGACTGTTGTCCTCTACACAACAGCTACGAGCCTTCAAATGAACCTTTTGGAAAAACTGCAAAATGTAAAGATTAATTAACGCCAACTCTCTTGTTTAATATATTATATTGTATAATTGAAGAGAGTTCTGTGTCCCCCGGATATCAACAGTTTCGAAGACACGATGAGTGAATGTTATAAGGTCAGTTCATTAATTAACAGCTTTTTTAACCTGGGGTATGTTTTACCTAGAAAATCTGATTGTTAAGCTAAGACACACAATTTGTCTTACTGGTGCTCATGTCCGTACTTCTTGATTGTCAACGAAACAACTGAATTAACGAATTAAATTGGAATGGAAAAAGCAAACCGTACTTGAAAATCCCTACCTTATTTGCAGCGTATTGAATGGTGCCATTTCGGAACAGCGTCCGTTCATTGTATTGCCAAACAACAACCACTCTCTGAAACAGGTTCTCGGGAACTTGACATTCTAGGTTTCATTTCGTCAAGCATTCCGTCCAACAAACCGTTCACACAGGCTGTCACACAGGTTTAACAAGCTGAAGTGAGTGAAATCACAGCTTCAATCTTTTGTTGTTCGAAGGAATATTTTAGCTACACCCATCAATCACATCTTCGTAGAAGCAGTTTGTTTGTTTCTCATAGTTATTTAATGTAAAAACAGTACAAGCATACTCGAACATATTCACAACACTTAACGTCATGTTCAAAACCTGTCCTCCAACTTCTTCTTCTGCTGACTGTCATCCGTGTTGTTTGTTGCTAATATTCTCAACGTTCACGAAGTTACTGAAGAAAAACATGAAGATGGACATTCAATGTTTAAATGAGGTTCTAAGGTAAACATCTCGTCCTTGAACAAAAACTGTAACTTGGTGTGCTCACAACATGCGCCTCGAATTTAAAATTTATCGTACTGACAGAACGAACTGGCACAAATTATATGATTTAGCTCTCAGGCTAAAGTTTCTTGTTGGTTGAGGATTAACGCACACTAATTTTTCCTAGTTTCTTCTGTTCAAATTTTACAATAACATGAAACCGCCCCGTGATATCAGCACCTTGTTCTGAGAGCGCTCAAATATAATCTACAAGAAAAATTGGTGAATTTATTCGAGGTTTCTTGATCTTAAGGTCGTAAATTACCTTCCACTTTGAAATGATTCCTTGGTTCATGCTGACGTAAGAGCGGTTTTGATTTATCAACTGTTTGGAGGGCTTTTCAGTTACACGGCACTTGTAAACCCAATATTTTCATTTATGAATTTCATGCAGTACATCTCAAAAGACCAGAAATGTTGTACGTTTCTAAAGCAATTTCTGCACAATCTCTCAGAAGTCTTTATTGGGTATAAATTTGCGGCAGTAGATTGATCAAACATTTTATAGACAAAGCCGTATTTCGTTTTTCATTGATCTTTTGATAATGGTATTTTGTCAAAGTAGTATTCAGTAAAAAAATGGATATTGCTCAAGCATATAGAAAAAAGCGTTAGCCATTTCATTTAAAAAGAATGGTTTACAAGTGTTTTGTTTTTCGGAGATCGAACCTTGTCTATGTTACAGTTCGAGCTAAATACCCTCAGGTTGCCTTTTTACAAACAACGTCTTGCCAAACTTTGTTGTGATACCTCCGATGACGGACTTCCTAAAAAAACGATTTTTGTTTTTGCAACACTAAGATTGCATCGTTTTACTGTCTGGTATAAAATGAGGAAAACATCACTACCTTCAAATGCAGCTAAGCAATGTGCCGTCTCAACACTCGCCGGACATTTTTACATTCACATATTTTTCATTCAAATGCGCTCTGGATACAATGAATCTTAGATCAGTAGTGTGTAACATGTTCTTACACCATCAGCAATATGAGTAAAATCTTTTTTTACTATTGGCCTTTCAACAACCTTCGGACGTTGCTTTTGTGAAGTTTTTGTATCGGTTTGACTTGTTTTACTGAATATCCCTTAAATATATCGAAATTCAGAAGGCGTTTTTGATCAGATTCATATCAGCAGTGTTAGAAAGCATTCAATAGTATCCATTGTGTTAGAATTGTGGCCCAGCTGAAGGAAACCAACATTTTTCTTACCTTGTGTACAATCCTCTCTGTTAATGTCTTCCTGTGTCAGTTTTTGTTCACGGTGCTTCTAACAACGAAACCTTTGAAATATTCGCACTGCTTGATTGCAAGAAAGCAATTAACTGCGTGTAAAATATGAGGTACCTCTTCTGTCAAAAGAGGGTACTCTTGTCATCGTAACTATTGAGGTTAATTTGAGGAGTTTCATCCTCACTGGAGATACATATCAAATTTAAATGGCACGATCCTTCCTAATACAAGCTTATTTATGGCTTTGCCAGCTGCCGGCACTTCGCTTTATTCATACAGCTCATTATATTGAATCTGTGACATAATTCGCTTCCTAAAACACTTATTAGCATACATTGGATAACTCACATTATTGTACTCCCGTGATAGTAAGGGTTATCATTATCTTGGTTAAACAACTCACCATGAATCCGCCTACACATTGTCCACCCAAAAAACCCAGAATGTTTAATCAAAAACTACTTGCCTTATTTGCATCCATCCTTCTTTTCAAATGTGGAACCAAAGCTGCGCTCTTTCTAGAGCTGTTCTCCTGTAGGTTTTTGCGTTAACCAGATATATGACATTTTTCTTCAGTTTGCACCGTAATAATGAGAGAAAGCGGGACCAAACAACAATCTCACGGTTTTTTAGGGTCGGTAAACACATCATATTTTATATACAATCATATCCATAGCTTTGTATTTTTTACTTGGCGAGAGTGCGATTTTTACCAAATTTGCACACAAGATAGCAAGCCAAACTTTCAGAAAGTTCTTGAATTTGAAACCATTTAGTTACGCCGGTGCCTTAATTAATTTTACCCAAGCTTGGTATGAAGCTAAAGCCCGTGTTGGTTAAAGTTAACGCTGTGACAGTGTCTATTTTTGAATAGAATATATCATGTTTTAGTAAAGAACTTCCAGTCTTCATGCTTTGTAAATGTAACTTGGGAAAGCTTTTATTACATGTTGTTAAACAACATGCAAAGTGAATGATGTGCAAACCACCTGATTTCACGTAGAAACAAAGAGGAAACATTTAATTTGCTTGCTAAACCATTATAGCGATTAGCACATTGAGCAGGTTTGTAGACTGGCTGTCAACGTTTCCATAGTTGTGCATTCCTGCAGTGAAATTTTAGAAATGATTTTTTCCAGCAACTTCGATTTTGTTAGTTAACACTGTTCGCAAACACAACAAGTTTATAAAGCCCCCCCACAGAATAAAAAGTTACAGTACGTATTTTAATGTACGTCACGTGCACCTACGTTCCAGAATCGGTGCCTGACATAGTTGCACTTCATACTGATGAGGACACTGTTCACCACATTTAGCTTTACATATTAACTGGTCAGTGTTACCGAAATGATTATTAATAACAAAGCGTTTTGTCATAAGATGGAAGACAGAAGTCAGTAATATATACTTTCCCAGTTCTGGTCCCGACTATTAGTGCACTCGTCTGTCACGCAGTATAATATTTTGCATTCTTGAGATTTGTTTTTCTACCAAAACACTGCTGTCAACCTCAATGTCTGCGTGAACATTTCGTGCTTCCTCGTGGACTCATAAACAGCCCCACTAATAATAACCGTACGGAAACATTTATCTGGCTGAAAGAAAGCTACATCTTTCATTGTTGCTTGAGAGCATTATCAAGTTCGGAGTGTAAACATCGTCGCTGATACATTGTTGATGTCAAGAAAAGCTTCACCCAAAGATATTCTCGGTTTTTATGCGAATTAAGTGATGAGTTTTTCAGTTGGCCATACGTTCTCAAAACGTGCTTGTAGCTATAGTCGGTCGAATCCTTTAGAAGTTTGTATTTCGCCCTAGACAAAGGTCCCGTCAGTTATTGTGAACACTAATGATTATGTGTTAAAGTGAAAAATATTCCTAGTGGACGTACGAAAATTCACGCGGACAGTGTGGCTGACAACAAAATTTTGATAGAAAAAAATATCCCAAAACAAACAACAAATTCTATTGCTACATAAATACATCACGGAACTTAAATACACACAGACCAAACTAATCAAGACCCGTGCACCAGAACTCACAGGTGCTCATCAGAACTCACACAGCATTACTAAACAGTTCTGTTTGTGCAACTTTTTGTGTGTAAGCATTTTGCCTACCTTCAAATTACTAACGAACCTTCTTTCAACTAAAGCCAAATGGTTGACCGTTTTCAATGTTACTGCTAGCCAGTTATCATATATGTAGAGAGAAGGCGTCCAATAAAGCACAATCTTTATTGTCCAAATCGCTAGTCACATGCAACGCGCGCTATCTCGTTTATGAGTCAAAATTCCAACCCGCAACACCCCCTGGTTTCCGTTCTCACGTCGTGTGCACTTCTAACCGGTTTACGTGTGTGATCGGCGCCTTCTATCGGGAGTTTTTCTGCCTGCCATTCCTCGTCTGTTTGTCCGGTTTTGTTGTGCGATGGCTCGTCCGGCTGCTCGTGCTGTCTGCCATCCACCCAATGTTGACCCAGACCGTATTCCAACATCGTGCCGAGATGTTCCTCTAAATGTTGGAAAAACCACGCCTCCGATCTGGCCATCTGTCGTATTTCACATGCCCTGCCTCGCCCGTTGGTCCGATCCAGTCGAGCGATGACGTATCCGGTCGCGCACGTTGTTCTTGAATCGTTCGCAGCAGCCTTTTGAACGTAACTCCCGCCCGCGTTGAGGTCTTCGGCCGAGCGTTCGAAAACTCGCACCTCCGACCTGACAATCCACCACATATATACATATATATATTCTGGTGTTCAACGCCAATTAATGTGGGCAACAATCGAAGCGTTAACATCTATTGATGTCATTCATCCAGAGCAGTCAGCTGGCTAACAATAGGTTTTAAATACCACTAAGATCGTAACAGGTTGTCTGCCAAATAGGTCTAACCGAGAACTTACGCAAGGCACACTTGGGAAGGGCCATATTAGTTCCTTCTACAGCCAGCAGTGACATACAACTTGCTTCTCTGTCCTGGACAGGGTTTTCTCACCATATTGTCCATACCGCCAGATTCTCCCTTGGTAGAAGTATGATTTGTTCATGCTTGTTTGTGGTCTACCTTAATCTGTCTAGAAACAATCTTTCAATATGTTCTGTACCACACCGGTGGACAGGATCAAAAGAAACGCTTATTCTGATCCCCTAAAAGCTCCTAGTGACATTTGGTGTCAGTTAACTTTGCTAGGGTCACCACGTTTGGATCAAAGGTAGGCACTTTTCTGAAGTGTTCATATGTGACAAAGCTCTCACGAACAGATAAACAGAAATCCCTCGGGATCTTCCACACAGTGTATCTCATCAGCACATAACTTAGCCTAAACAATTCTTCCAACTCAGCTAGCCGTTACAGACTGAGGTCTAAGATGTTTGGAGTACTCTGTTTCAAGTACCATCTCGCCCTATACGTTTGGTGACTGGTTATCTGCCACTTAGTTTCGTGGCACCCACCATCATGACAGCAGTATATCCTCGGCTAGCCTCAAATCACGTAGTAGGGTGCCTATTCAAATGCACTATCTCCTCATTTCATTTTTTCCGATTGTTTTTATTGGGGGTGTATGCGGTCTACGTATGGTGTGGTCTCGTAAAATATCCATTAATTTACAACCATTGGAAAGGGTTTAGCAACCCCCCAGTCACATGATGTGTAGTGGTCTCAGTTTGCTTATTTCGAACGCAATTCATTCTACTGTATACGACAGTTGGAATACTTGTTAGATATTGAATAATTTTTATAGCTTCATTGTACAGTATGTAACTTTTTAAAATGCTTGCATGAGAATAATACAGTGTATCCACGAGTGAGATTATAAGGTTTCAGTACCAATGCCATGTAACTAAGTACTGCAATTTCGGTGCACTCGGAATGCCCAATCTTCTAACCGGGAGGTTAAAAAACTGTACTATTCGATTTTGTTTCGAAACCAACCGCTTGTGAATTTCGCATACGTCGCATTAATGAAACATTGCTGTGTCCTAGCAACCACTACGACGACTTTCATAAAATTAAACTTTGTCATTGACGTCCAACAAAAATAGCTGTTACACGAAACCACAGCTAAACCCCTAGAAGTTGAACAAGAATTAGTTTTTGGTCAAGTGCAATTTACAATCAACTTTGCAAGAGTTTTTGAAGCACTGTGTGTGGATTAGAGGAAACATTTAACATTTCTTTGAATGCACATGACAGTCCCATCCAAAGTTTCAAGCACAGGAAGTAGGATAACGTTTTTCTCATTCTCAGGAAGTTTTTTGTCCATACAACAAAGTGTACATCTCGCGCATTTCTGACAGTCAGAGAAGAATAATCGATTGCCGAACAAAACCAATTTCGAATTCGACAAACAAGGTAGACAACACAGAAGAATACCAGTGGTTTCGACTTCTCGTCGTCGTTCTTGGAACAAGTTGGTATGTCCAACCTTTATACTATGTATGACCTATTAGTCATTTTGGAGGATCATACTTATAGCGTTCATATTACTTCGTGATTGAAGTGCTTCGAAATACATCAGATTAACCATTAGCTACAAGAGCAGTACAATTCTGAGGAAACGAATTTTCTCGGTTAACAGTTTAACCTAGTCCACTCTTGTTCGCAACAAACTAAATCACTTTACCATGCGTTTGAATCCGCGTGTGGAGATAAGACCGCAGTCTTTCAGTTAAAACATTTTACCTGCATTTTCAGAAGTGAAGACATCCCAAACGTGTTGCCTTAACGTATTCACTTTAGGGCAGTTGTGTTTAACAGTAACAAAGAACTCGAAAAACGAATATAAATCAGTTGCACAAATTTTCAACAGACTTAAAGTTGAACAGAATTGTACGATTGGTCATTAGGCAATACGTTGATGGCCAACCATCCAGATTAAGCTCAGAATTCACTGAGGACATTTTGTGAAGTTAGCTTAATGTACTTTTTGCACCAGTAGTGTTCACTTGTGAGTCCACCATGAACAGATTAACAAAAGCTAGTTACCATATGTAGTAAACTGCATCCATCGTGTCTCCTCTATACCGTTCAGATGCTCACTAACGTGCTATTCGAAATTCTGCCTACTACCGCGCCAACACTTTGTTCACACAAAAATCCACCATAGTGAAATAAACACACTTGAAGTGCAAACGCATTTATTTTGATCAACGTTAAGGACCCAGCATGTAGAGGGAAAACCACTGTCGCACCGAAAATATGAAGAATAAACATGCATACAGAACTTGCTTATCAGTAATACTGACGGACTTCGTAGATGTTCCTTGCTGTACATTACAAATTCACACATTTTCAGTCGTTCGATCCAACTGTATCTCATACACTCTTAGCTGTATACGATCTATCTTGAACCTTTCGATTGCTCCAGTTTATTCACTATATTCAGAGTATTTATAAAAGTCAAGGTTGCAAACAGCCGTTTTCGATATATCACATCAGATATATACAACTATGAGAGATTCACTGGACTTATTTATATAAAACAAGAATATGGTTATGCGCAATGGTAACAGTCATGGAAACTGTGGATGACTGTCTCCCCGAATGGTGGTGTGCGTGTGTGAGTGCTTTGTGTTTGCATAAATCCTGTGACAGGTGAGTGATAACGTGTTAATCGGGTTAGTGGGCAACTGAAATTCAGACGGTTTGCACATGGTTGGCCACAGGAGGTGTGGAATCTGTATGAATTTCTTTTGGGCGCACGGTTGGATGATGCAGAGTTTGATAGCGACCGTCACAGTCGTCGAAAACAGTCTTGCCCAGCTAACTCCGGAATGGAAGTGGGACACTTCGAAAATAATTTTGAGTGCAATGTCAGGTGTGATTTGATGACCGTGTGAATCAGAAGCGTTCTCTTAATACTTTAGGTTGGTTTCATTATACTATTACGTAGCCATTCCGAAGGGTGCTCACGGATCCGAGTGGTTTTCTTGGCGTAATCGGTTTATCAAAAGCAGGTGGGACAGCAAATACAGAATGACGGAGAAAATTAAGACGACCTTTGAACTGTGACAACCATACTGACTGGCTCCTAAATGAGGTTATCATTCTCGTAACATTGTAGGTCTTGGCGAGGACATAGCTAGACCGTCAAGAAGCACATTAGCAGCTAAAACATTTCTGAATTAGTTGTGTAAATTGTAAACCTACAATTACTGACGTATTGACTAAATGCTAAAGAACATTTTTCAAATGTTTGAAAAGTCAGCCGTTCTTGCTTTCTTGGTTACAGAGGTTCGGTAATGCAGACCAAAGGGAAACATTTCATTAAGTTCGTATAAACACAATTTATTCGGTACAATGAACCGATTTGCTGTTCTAAGTTCAGTTGATTATAAAATGACTAAAAACTGTTTGTCTAAGTGTTAAATGCAAATTTGGAATTATCTGAAAATGGTTTCAATCTTTCCCAACTTCTACTCTTGTTTTTGTTTGACGGTGCTGATATTTTGTTAAAATCCACCCCATATCCGGTTAATTGGATACATAAAAATGAGCCTTCGTTGAACTTCATTACTATGACCGTCCAACTGTCTTACGCAGCTTTGTTAGCAATCCTGAATTTGCAAGTTTTAGTAGAATTATGTTGCCTTATATCATCATTAGGACTCTAGTAGAACATACATAGTGAGATGCGAAAGTTTCGATTAATCTCAACGGTGGGTTAAATAAAGCATCCAGTTTTATAGGTTCAGCACATAGTGGTGCAAAACGAACCGAACGAACGTTATATGGGCGTAATCAAGGTGGAGTGAACAGTTTCAGTGCCATGGCAATGAGACGGATTGCGTCGGCGTCTTCAGTCAACAGAGAGCGCATGCGCGACGCCCTGACTTACCTACTATTTTGACAAAAATTCGGGAGTTTTATACCTGGCAGATTTGCTCAGTTGATGGTCGATCATCATTCACATAAGTCTCATTATATGAAACCGTATATTTGCGTAACTTTATTTCGAATCATTAAGTTCCTTTATCTATTGGCTGTTACGAATCAATTTCCATGCGTACGGCAACTATCCGGTTCATTTCAGTTGATGGACTCATAAGCAATTTGATAGTGTACTACGGGGTAGTCCGTTGGACCCAACAATGGTTAATATTTTTCTGGAGTGGCTGACGATGTAGTAGCTGATTGTACGGTATGACATTTTGCTACTCTCTGAATGTGATTACTTTGAAATTCTTTTACACTGCTTTAATTCCATCCCCCAAAATCCCTGTCACTCATGAACAACAGTTAGATAACTCACTACAGTTTTCAGTTATCCTTATTTCTAATTATCTAGGCAGTTCCGGTCGGCTTTTCGAATGGCTACATGGAACAGAAATTACGTACGATTTTCTTAATTTGTCCCCTCGGTTTTCGAGCATGAGTTATTGCAAACGCTTCTTCATCGAAAGAGGAAATTGTTCGAGACCGACCACCTAAAGTCTAAAGAGAAGCTCTTAACTAATGTTCTGCTTGTGGAAAAACATCCAGCTAAATTTCCTTCAAGTTATATTAAGAAGCGAATGGCCGGCTGCCATTCGCAATTAGCCCTGAAGAGTGAGGCTTTATTAAACCTGCTTACACAGGAGACAACGACACTGGCGAGTTACGGCGAAAGCTGAACCCTGCAATCGGGGGTACTCATCGTGCGGCGGAACTGTGTTTGTTACCTTATATCCTCAGGATTGGTCTGTAGTACGCTCTCCGTTATTCTTCGGAATACTGCCTCATGTCTTCACAAGTTCACCTACGGTTGCGCTGAAGTATGCATTGATAGGAAAGACTGAAGTCTGCTACAGTGCAGGTTGGAGTACATACCCGAGTGCTCAGAACGGGCAATGACTCGACGCGGACCACCAGTCCAAAACTGCAACAGAAATCTTGCGCCTCCAGCCGGGAAACACTTCACCACGACAGGTCATGTGGTTGACACTGGCGCCTCATTTATGGTCTAATTAGACAAAAGTAACTCCAAACTATTGGGGTTTCCCGAAGCGCCTCAACCCACCTTCTGTTGACAATAGACGCCGACGCAATCCGCCTCATTGCCATGGCACTGAAACTGTTCACTCCACCTTGATTACGCCCATATAACGTTCGTTCGGTTCGTTTTGCACCACTATGTGCTGAACCTATAAAACTGGATGCTTTATTTAACCGACCTTTGAGAATAAACAAAACGTTCACATCTTACAATACATATTTCCTTGCCCTTTAAATGAACTAGATAGGGAAGTGAATAGTTTAAACCGTATTCGTTAGATAATGTTTGGCGAAACATGATTCGGAACGGAAAACATCGTTCAAAGGGTCACACCTTTATTTACCAAGCTTCACTCACTGTTTGTTTACCTCAAACTTGTTTGTTTCGACACAGGCAAAGATGTCCCAAACAATACTTCTGATGAGATAATATTGGAAATTGGCAAATGTGTTTTACGCACCATATTCGTGTTGGCCGAAAGTGTAAATCAACCGGTAGGGTTGATCTTGTCCATTCAACCAAAAGGTAGCATTTCGAAAGAGGAATAACCATACTACAAAAATTTCAAGTCCACTTACCGCCCTTTAAAATCACCCGTTGCCGTGTGCTCACGAAATTATCTCAACCCCAGTGGTTACTGGGTTGTTCAATTTAACATAGGAGATTTGTGCTGTACGTGATTTTCTAACATCAGTGGTTGTGTGAGAAAAGTCTCCGCTGATAATCACAATCATCCTGTAACCTAACATCAACATAGCGGGTGGAATTAGAGCGATTTCTCGCATTAATTTAACAGTCATATAAGTTTCGACCAACATCTCAGAGTATAAAAATTTTTCACTCCACAAAATACAACTGCATACCGAACTAAATGCTAGCTCTGAAACCTCACCTGCTCTTCTGTCTTCGGACCGTGCGTTCGTCTCAACTGGCACAGTATTGTTATTACAGTGACTAGCGAAATTGAATTCCCATGTAATTATCTTTTACTGAGTTCCAATGAAGAAGAAAGATCGACTAATCACCTGGTAGTAATTGTTACTCTCATTCAGTTAAAAAAATCAACGGTACGACTTATTTTTTGGTTCCCATGTTGGTTCCAATGTTTTACTTGTTGCAGTGGTGTTTCTGATAGAAAAAGGTGGATTTCGGCGTGAAACGATGAATGTTAAGTAGAAGTACATATTTTTAGTCCGCTTTTCGAGATTTCTGGTCAGTAAACGTTCGTGTAAAGCTTATATTATTTGCATCACGACGAGAGAATAAAACAGAGTACATTGGACGTCACGAATGTAATGCTCTTTCTTTAGTTGAATCTGTCAACGCATATCGTTTGTAGAAAGTAACTGGCTACAAAGCGATCGATACCTTATCATGTTCTCTACCAACAAACTAATATTTTACCGAACGAGGTCATATTTGTTACTGGTGTACACATTTATAAAGTGAGCAACGGTGACAGCTCATGTTATCCGTATATGCATACGAATGTAGCTCTGATGGTATGAGTCGGTGAATTAAACATTTTCAGGAAACAGCTGATCATTTTGGTCCAATAACTTGATTGTTAGGCGTAGCCGATCCTCAGAAACCTCCAGGAAGACTCCGCACGCGCTTAGAATGACTGAACTTCAGAGAAGAGTTTTGTAGTCCGATTTAACCGTCATAATTTATTCTGAACAACTTGAAGTTGAAAACTCACTAGTGATTTTATGCTTCCGAACCAATGACAACAGAAACTTATCTTCAAACTAGGTATTTGCATGAGTGTAAGTAATTTCTGAAAACAACAGCAAATGTGTCCACGTAGCTCTCAGTTAGGTTCATCAAGTCTAAGTGTGGTCGAAAGCGTGATGGGGTTGTGTAATAACAAGTCCGTTCTCCTTAGTACAAGAAAAGATAAGTCACCTACAGTCACCATAATGCGAACGCAGTACCGGTTGTACTGCAGGTGGGAAGCTTTTGTACTCTCGGAACTATGGTTCACGTGCCAACCTTGATGCAAACCTAGTTTAACCAACTCAAGTTACTGAAGAAATGGCCAACGAACACAAACTAAATATTGGAAGTGTACCTAGAAATGTCCATCGTATGCTTGAGACCACACAATGAATATCTTTTGTTGACAGCTCTTACAAGTTCTATCCTGTTCTGTTACCTTGACGTGATGGTCAAGTTTGTTCATTGTACCAAACAAGAGAAACATGTGAACTAAAGCTTCATTCCTACCAGGTACTGTCAAAAAAGATAAACCAACGAAACCAACTAACCACACAGAGTCTCGATGAATCATTCACTGTTTATGAGATGGTGAACTAATGAAGGATGAGTCTGTGGAGAACTGTGACAAATTTATTTCCATGGATGTAGCACCGTTATTTTCGGACTGAAGAGGAAAGAGAAAAAACACCATTAGCAAGAGAGTGTTGGTAGAAAAAAATACAAATAAATATGACCTTGGATACACTACTTTAAATTTTCCAAAAATTTGTGATAGTATTTCAAAGTCTGATGTAGGTGTCAACTTATCGGCTGCAAAAGTTACTGACATTTCAAGAAAGTCCCTATATTAAACTGAATTGAATTTTGCCACACTAACTTTGAATACATTTTCACAAGTATTAGCTCAAATTCAAAAGGCTTTCGATGGGCTTCTTCGGTTCAAGTGTATCTGTAAGCTAAAACGACAGGACAACATAAGCTTCATCGCCACGGCAACACGATAATATTTGACCATAGTTAATTTTAAATGGTTGGTATTCACCGCAGATTTTATGACCTTAATTTCCGCAGTGAACAAGACTTTTTGATTATTTCTTATTTCAGCTTAATACAAAAATACACAATACAAGTTAACGAAAAAACAGTTTAATGGGCTGTGGATTCGTCTACTGTGGTGCCGTTTCAGCTGCTCCAACGACAGAAGACCACAGCAAAGTCAATGCATGAACAACTGACTTCTGCGGGCACAGACTGTGGATTAACAGTCGAGTTAAGATTGCCTTTGCAAAGACCAGGGTATGGAAAATCACACTTTAGGTGTGAACATACTTGGCCCGATAAATTGCTTTAATGTTACACCCACACTGACCGTGTAACCCGAGTAGACTAGGTGGTCCAATATTGTGCTGAAGATACTTCGTTCCGGCAAGATGGAGCTGGGTTTTGTGACTAGTGCAACCTGTTCCACAGAAACATGAATACGGGTAAATGCAAAGTGTTAGTACTAGCATGCACTGAATCGTTGAGGTGATGTTACACAATTGTCTTACGGGTGAGTGACAGCCACAATTATGCAGCGGAAAAGATAGCTATCGCGGTCATGTCAAGCGTTCTGGTCAGCAATACATTAGATATATTGTCCTTGTACGGCCTGTTTATACAGGCACGTTTGACAACCGATTCACGGTTCTGTAGTTTTGTTCGTTACATGTTACTATCTAAGTGTTTGCCAGGATATCTACTGGCGCAAAATTGTTAACACGAAATCTCAAGCTGTTTGCCACATATATCACTGATACGTTCCCTCTAGATTCAGCTTGGTTGATATAACATCGGCTTCCGTTTTCGCTTCACTGTAACAAACCTGTGAGAATGAGTACACTGATCATTTCACGTTTTCTTCTTGTGTACGTCTCTTCGGACCAATTTATCTAAATGTCTCAAAAACGCAACACCAACGTTCACCAGTCGTCCACCCTGTTCTACTTCCACAGTTAACGACATCGTCTGGTGAGATGAGTTGGCTAGTGGTAGATGTGAACCGGTATCACCACTGAAATTGACGTCAACCGCATGCTGTGTGTACTGTATATTTCGTTCGATCATCTCTACGAATTTCAGCTATCAGTGTACCTAGCGGCGAACCCATCGTGGCCCTCATTCGTTTGATAGTTTTTTCTATCAAACTGAAGCTAAATATCCTATGAGCATGGTGATAGGAGATTTTTGAACTGCTTACCCGGCACCCAAAATTTCATGCTCTTCCAGTGGATATAATTGAACACACAAAAATTGTTCCCTTAAGGGTCACGTTTTTTAACAGCGATCACACGTCTAAGGATAACAACCTTGACTTTCTAACTGTACAGTCCTGAGAATTTGATGAATTTCAACCTATCTTCCGACTACATGGAACTGCTCTGTTGCGGATTGGTTTCAGTAGTTTAAATAACCACTGCCCCAATGCAAAAAATAACAAGTTCGTTACGTCTAAACTCGGGAGTGAAAGCAAGTCATGTTTAAAAATTTTGAGTGTGCTGTAAAGTGTTGATATAAGTGAGCCAGATGGCAGCACCCGCTCGAATACTAACAATTCGATCCATGTATTTTGCTGTATGCTTTCAGAACACCTGAAAAAGTATTCCTTCTTGCAAGCACCTTGTCTTTCTCGGACTCCATTCTTTGACAAATAGCATCATCCTTGAATGTACACTTAACCTTGTAAAGACATGCTTCCATATTTGGTATGTCTGTTTATCTTCACTGCAAGATAGTGTCGTCTTCTTGTAAAAATTCTAAGAACTCTATATGTTTTTTTTGTCAGAATCTCATTCGCACTGGGTATCGGACTACGATAATGAGAGTAGTCACCGAAAAACTTCGAAATGACTCATTCTAGCTTTAGTTCAAATGAAAGCATGAGATAATTTATTTAAAAGAACATTTTTTAGGATTGTAGTGACAAATCAAGCTGTCGGTTGTGTTGCATTGAAAAATAAAATTTCGGGACGATGATAAATATCCTACAGTTACATCAGATATGCTCAAACTTATAAAACGGTAAACAAAGTTGTGCGGATTTGTCTGGAAAGTCACAGGCTCGGGGCCATAGTTTGAGTTGTTGTTCTGTCTTCTGAACCTCTTTCCCACATAATTTTCTAGCAATGAATTGTGAACGAACATCAAACTGAACATGTCGTTATGACCTTTTGGTTGAGTGTACGTGAGTGACCATGACATTCTAGAAGTTTTGAGTGCATACGTCTGTGTGATATAATCACATTGTGACCGCCTAGGCTATGAATAGGATGAGCCACTTGGTCCATCGTGACGCGGTAACTGGAAAGCTGTAGAACATAAAAAAGTGTTTGTTGTATCTGCGTGTCTGCGCGTTAACCACAATGAATCAGGTGACCCTGAATGAATGCGTTGATGTGTTTGGTTGTTTCGGTACGAAGTCAGGTTTGAGTAACCGTTCATGAATTCCTTCCGATAAGCGCTTAGTAATACGACCATTGTAAGTTGAAACGTAAAAATGATCGAATTCCTGATGAAAATTGGAGCAGCATTAGTGTACATGTATTTCAGCGTATTTACCTGACAGGAACCCATATATCTTGGCCATATGGATGGTGAAAGATACACATAGATGAACTGTTGCTCAGCGTCATGTTCCACATGTATAATTCGTCTTACCATTTTACGGAGCACTTGGTTGTTGAGATTCTGGATCCGGTTGCGTGAGAAATCACAGAATAAAGGTAATTATATTACAATATGCAATGTTTCAAGCAGAAAATTTCCACCTTTTGGTGTTTTGACCCTAATTACCATTAACCCTGGCTGAAACAACAGTTCCCTGCTGTTATATAACAACTCACCAAGCTAACGTTGGCCTACATGTGGCTGAAATTGATGAGTTACCATTGTTCGTTGCTAGAAGCATCCACTTCTAATTCAAAGTTGAGCTTTGTCGTCATCAGAATTTTCATTCTGAGCTTGCTGTTGGGTCCAATACCAATTAACATTTTGTGAAGACGCTCAAAGTGAAACAATTGTTAAAACAAGCATCTGTTGCTTACGATACGTGGATACTGGCTTCAGTGCGATGTGCATAAGAACGATATATGGTAATCACTATTTGTTATTCACAAGTAGCGCAAGAACATTATTTTCACTCGGAAATAAGAAGCCGATTATCGAATACCTTTCTCCGATGCAAGAGTATCAAGCAAACCAGACGGCTCGTTGCAGCACAGCTCACATAGGTAGAAAACCAGGAGTGACTAATACCTACACCTACACAGTTATGTGTCGGATAGCTTCAACTGTGAATATGTGTGCTGTCTGAAAAATGCTGCATAAAGAATACGTACCGAAGATACAGTGAAAGCAAAGAATAAGATATTCTGACTTGTGATACCCATCTCGAGAAAGTCAGTACAAGCAGCAAGCAAAAGAGTCCAAAAAAAGAGATCAGAAAAATGTTTACAAAACTTTGTGGTTTAAAGGTAGGGTACCGGTAAACAAACACGAGTGTTGGTATTTATTTTGATGCAGGCCTTGTTGTAACATTCCACTTAATTTGAATGACATGTCAAACGTTGGTGATATTTCTGATCTATATACTTGAGTACTCGTGTTTGGTCGCACTACGATGCGTTTATCGGAAGGAATTCATGAACGGTTACTCAAACCTGACTACGTACCGAAACAACCAAGCACATCAACGCATTCACTCAGGGTCACCTGAATCACTGTGGCTAACGCGCAGACATGCAGATACAACAAACACGTTTTTTATGTTCCACAGCTTCCCAATTACTGCGTCACAATGGACCAAGTGGCTCATCCTGTTTACAGCCTAGGCGGTCACAATCTGATTATGTCACACAGAAGTATGCATTCAAAACTGGTTCGTTCATACCTTGAGGTTTACGTGACCAAGCACATACGATCAATTCATGACACTTTGGACACCTTTCTACCTACCTATCCTAGTCAACACGATTCATATGAAATCTACTCCAGTTCTGTAAGAAAGCTTAATGGGGTCGTATTTTTTACAATCCAGTCTTCTCCCCACCGTTTCATTTCTGATCAATGTTATCCCTAATGTTACTAGATATAGCGAAATTTTTTATCAGCTTAATATGTGAATTTACCAATGGTTCAGCCTACTTAAAGAGTTTCTCAATACCAATAACCATCAGTGTTGAACCTTCAGTATATACAGTTCTAACTTAGGTCCACATGAGAGTTGCATTCTTAAGTAACAACAGTTGATAAACATTTACGACTCTCCTGTTCATAACTTCCAAAAAACAACGCCGGCAATTTCCTCTAACGAATGTTTTCACAGTTGTCACCTTGTAGCTGATTGTCAGTCTCAACGTTGCCCTTGCAAAATTAATAACGATCTTAAAGCTAAATTTCGCATTTGGACCAAAATGAGGTTGGTGACGACTTACAAGACAGAGTAAGGTTCGTTTGATTTATTTCTAACGGCTAATCATGGACCCGCGGACAGGCCCGGTTAAAACCGATCGCAGAACTCTGATTACTCTTTGTGTGTTAATTATGTGCATATGTGCTTCAGCGGGCATTAAATCAGAGGGTATGAAGAATGTGCCCTACAATGCTCTCACTGGCTTGTAACAGACCAGCCATCTCCCTCCTATCACCTCAATTAAAACAGTCATATTAGACCGAAAACGCACCATCAGAATGAGGAGACTTCACTGAACGTTTACATTTTAGTTTCTCGATACTCTGGATACTGTGTTTTGTCAGGCTGTGTTGAACACAGGCCTCCCAAAATCTGTTTTATGTCACAAGCATGAACAGGTCTACCAAGTATGTAGCGGGTGACTTAATTCAACTAAGGAAAACTTCAATCCTAAGTCGGAACCAAATTAGAGAAGTCGCTGGCAAGTAGGTAATTTGGCAACGGTTTCACCAAAGTAACTCAGCGCAGACAGGTGGTTCAAATCGCCACCATTCAACTGGTGGTGAAGAGAAAACGTGACCAGGGTAGAAATTTTCCCTTCCTGATGAGTGTCCAAGAAGCAGCAAGACATGATTTTAGTGATTCTGGAAATTTACTTCACAACTCCGTTCAGACTAAGATGACAAACACCAAAGTCAACACTAAGTTGCGGTATTGCTTCCGTGCGAGATGTTCCTATTTAACCATCCCGCTGAATGTTGAAGGCCCTCGACTAAGGGATGCTCACTGACGTTCTTGAAGTTGTTGATACTCATTTGGTGTATTTGTTGTCTTACTTTTGGTATGACGTGGAACGTTGAAATTGTTCAGGCAGGTTTGTTTTGGTCGTAGAAGGTAGATCTTCAGTTTGCCCTTATTCGTCTCTGTTATGTGCACTAATAATGAATTTTGTGTCATGACTGCAAATACAATGTCTGATTTATTCTTTTTATACCCATTTTGCCTATCTATTGAAACCACCTCTCTTGATATTTTTTGAAACGCTCTCATTTTCATCGGCAACCGATTGTTTTAATGAGCTAATCACCCGTTGACTGGTGGTGAATTGCAGATTCGTGTTCGGTTGCTCTATTTTGAACGCCACGTCTGATAAACAATTGGTGTATCTGGAAAATTTACATTTAAAGTGAGATGACATTTTCCTTGCAATTTTTTCAATAGCACCTCATAAATTCCAATATTTTCGATCGCTCTTTATGATGTATGTTGCACCTGGAAGATAGTCTCATCAACTCAGCATTTTGAATGGGGGCTGTCCGAATCGACGATTACACTTCACTGAATGGATTATCCTAAACTGCCAGGTGTGATTTAAAAGGTGGATTTTCATTCACTCAAGGCTTTTTCACCCAACCTCTTATGGTTGTTATGTGCACTATACAGTCATAAAACCTCATCTTCTAAGTTTGTCTCACTGAACTCTCCACACCAGTAAACAAACCTCAAATCATTGGCACTAGCTGGGATGAACATCGCATTGACCGTTGTTTGGAGATGGACATTAGATGGAATATGGATTTCAGGAAAATCCCTTTATCAAAGAAGACTGATGAAACTGTGAACATTCTCATACAAAATCCTGCACACGTTAGCTCATTCTTTCGCTAGGCAAAAATGACTCCTGATGAGGTTAGTTTTTTCAAAATAGGACATGAAACTGGCAAGATGTTAAGCAGTTAGAACAGCTAACAGTTAGTCTCAGTGAACACCAGCGAGCTGGTGGGCAGCTGTACCTACGCAGGTGAGTTTCGCCAACATCGTGCACACCGCATCCTCGAACCCACAACCTGCAAATACCCGGCAGATTTTAGTGCAGAATCTAGTCTGAACCCATTCTGGGGTTGTGGCATATACTTGTTCGTTTATGGGCCAATCGTTCAATCGTTGTTCTTTTCAGCCTTCGAACAAAAAGAAGCGCAGCAGCTGAACGAACTTTCTGTCAGAGGATATCCAGTTCTGGGTCTACTCACACTGCAAGACACGATCCAGCGCTGTACTAAAGAAGGACTCGGTAGGGTTTTAAAAGTCTGTTTGATCGAAACTCATATGAAAACTACCTGCAGTACAGATTTTCTGAATAACTTCCCGACCCACTTGCACATATCACCGGTAAAGCATAACCGATGGAATGTTGCGAAATTTGTTTGTGTTTTGTTGAGTTGAATGCAATTCGGGCCCCATTTCCAAAGTTCTTTTTATTCACGCGAAACTTGAGGTTGAATCATGGTTGTCGTCAAGGTCTGCCGACTGAGCTGAACATTCAGAAATAATGTTCAGCTGATCAGAAACTGCAGTCTCCGAAGACCCGGACATCACGTTCCAGACCACCATTCTTCAAACAGTAGTGGTCAGGAGATTTAAGCGTTAAAGAGTGACTGTGCTTCGCAATCAATTTTTAGGTAAACATTATGACTAGCGACAAATGTTTGGATGGTTTAACACATTGAGGAAGTACTTTGTGAATTGTGCTTATCAACTGTTTCAGCCTTCCGAAACATGATACCCGGAATCTGCACGACAAATGTGAGGACACCAGCTTTGTACACATATGGTGAAAGATACCTACCGCCCATTACTGACTTTGTACATCAAACCCACGGAAAAACAGGTTTGTAAAAGCAGGTAGGATTTTTACTTATTCTTTGGTGCGACAACGAAATTCCCCTCTTCTTACAAGTTTCAGGTCGTCGACAATTCCACAGAGAATCTACAATTATTGTTCTCGTTATCCACATTGATTGCATTGTACTCCACTTCTCACCACCTCATTCACAGAGAAGTTCCACGGGATTTTTTCTGCATGTTGGGGTCGTCATGTTCACTTCACAGGTAGTGTGCATCTGTGAGCAAATGCATTAAGCGTTGATTCCTGTGAATTTTGTTTGTTCAGGGTAGTGAATACCAATCACCCCGCCCAAATTTATCTCGGACTGAACTGTGAATCACTTGAGTACGACTATGACACTGGTGTCGAATACCCTCTTAATATTGAGTTAGCCAACCGCGAATGTGTAGTAAATGCTTTTCTTCATAACCTTATCATCAAAACCATACAGTCTATATTCATCAGGAGTTGACCTTCCAGAACTTTTCCCCGCCAACTAGAAATGAAATGCGATTTAAGGAAGAACGTAGCATCTTTCCCATCAACTTCAAGTCCGGCGACTTCTTTGAGATTGTAGACTCTCACCCTGATTTACAATTAGGTCGCCTTGGTCCTTAATTTTGCACTCATGTTATCCAAAAAACCCAAACCCAGTTTTACGTTTCCCGGCACCTACCGATCCCTGTAGTATCGTGTTAAATTCTGATTGCTCTTCTTGTAATAAAGGATGCATTATTCTTGAGTGCGATACAATTTGATTTGTGTTTCGAAAAATGAATAGTCTGTGATAGAGATGAGAACTGACATGCTGTGCTTGACCATTGTTGTCTACATCAATTAGTTCACATCAACCGTGACGATCGCGTGGAAGAACAGTTGTCTGTTGCTACTTCCAGAAACTTTGTGCACGTTATCAGCTGATAAAATAATGAAAACCCACTTTCAGCAATAGTCGATTGATTTCACCCAGATGCTTGATAGGCGGTTAATTCACTACAGCTTTGCCACTCAGGCAACTGACAGCTGAACTTGCCAATAAAGCAGTTATGCAGCAAAATGGTTACGAATTCTTAAGACTGACAGTGTTGTGGACCGAAGACTGTAGAGTTAGCCTGCTAGATTGTGGACTTCGTAATTATTAAAATGACTGGTAAGAAATGCTAAGCAGTTACTGGCTTCAGTCGACAACGTACATGCATTCACACTACAGAAAATGTTTCTGTTTGTTTTTTGCTCCAAACAGTTTCTTTTCTTTTCTAGATTCTATATTGTCAGTCGCGAATTTCTTTGTTGCATATCCAGCGGGCATCGGTTTGATCCACAGTGCCATCTATTCAGAATCGTGACCAATTATTTTTATACACTTATGCATTCTGCTCAGTCCTACGAAACCACACGGATCTGCATTAGCTGCACTAAAAGGGCATCTTCACGGAGGCGGGTATTTTCATGTTTGGGATTAAAGCAGTGTGCAGTTAAGTTACGCCGTATTTGATTCATTACAGAGAGGTCAGTAAAACGTTCAGAGTCTGCACCACGTAGAGAACCAACAGTCTCATTTAGCCCCTGCTTGTTCGTGAATTTTGTGAGAGATCGAAGTGTTGTGAATCGGCATACGCTTAGCCTTACAGTTTGATAGAAATCCATTAGTAAAGAATATACTTATTGCGAAAACGTGGCGGAAGCTGTGTCCAGTCTGGCAACGATACTAATCGAAAAGGTCCATCGGAGGAACCCATGGGAATAAAAAAACTGCGGTCATATGTGAGTGATTTTTAATTTGTGTTGACCAAATCCCCCTGAAACTCCGTAGTACGAATTACGTGTTAATTTCAAGAAAACCAAAAGAGCAGCTTCATATAAATAGGTTAAGTTCATCAAACATAATAAGCACCGTCGTGTAGAGGTCAAATTTCACTTACTAGTCACAAAATTCGCAACATCAGTTCAAGTTAACATCCGATCATTCACTTTGTATACATCGTAAGGACAACCTCACGCTGTGATTCGTGAATCTAGTTGAAAAGCCTCATAGCTAGTGTGGATTATATTTAGCTTTAGGTGAAAAAAACTTCAGTGTATGAGGACAAATCGATGTGAGTCTTTCTTCACTCTAACCAAAAGTGAAACATAACAAACATTTGGACTGCTGAAACAGTGAGACTACCTAGGCGCTAGTGACGAAAATTTTCATTATTGAATACAAACAGCAAAATGTAGAAAACTGCTATTTAAAATCTACTAACTTATCATACTTCAAAGGAAGGCTTACATAGCCGTTAAAGTGGTTAATAATTAAAAAGGTACAACATAATGTTAGTAGGTTTAGGTTATTCTCCCATTGCTGTATACTTTTTACAAACTGTAGTTTCAAATGTGCACTTGAAATGAATAGGCAATACTAAAATTTCCAAGTTTACAGTTCACGCCTAGGGAATTAGAGAACAAGATTTTCAACACACGATCTTCGTTTAACGTACCAGAGTTCGTAACAATGAACATCCATGTCAACCTCTTATTGACATCCCTGTGATTATTTTCGTAGGGAAAATACTTCTGTAAGTATTATCACTAAAAAAGGCCAACCACTGTAACTTTAATGCGGAATTTTGAATAAAATCCTTAATTTGGCATTACTATTCACATTTAATACTTAGTTTGTAGTCTCTTGCAGCTATTGTCCATCACATGAAATTAGATACCTGCGTCTCACCCTATGTAAGTTAGGTGGATTTTTGTGGGAAGAAACCTGTAGGTGTCTTTCAGATTACTGTGCAACTTAAATACACGAATCACATTTCTCAACAAGTCTACATATAACTTCTGACAGCCGGTTTTCAGTTTCTGTTCAGGTAATGATGTGCCTTATATAAATAAGCCTGATTCAAAATTCGGGATACGGGCTAACTCAAATGGCTCGCTAACTTTGACCTACTTACTGGTCAGTCGAAGAACAATATCAGTGGGGAAAGCTGTTGGGCACTAAAGTCTCATAACCAAGAGTTGAAAGAAATATAAAGTTGAATTTAACGACCTTGTATCACATAAGTTGTCTTTCCTCCAGCAAGTCATTCTTGAATAATCGAAGAAGACACATCAATGGTCGGCATAGTGTTGTGCTTCGCAAAGTCTACCCTGCTATATTGACGGTGTTTACTATCTAGTGCACATCGAACAGTGGTGTCTTGTATCACGTAAATTCGTATCAATTTTAAAAAAGATTGCATTCGCCGTTTACTACTGATTACTAATTGATGAAATTAAAGAATGAAGATATAACTGTGAAATTAAGACCGTACTAAAATTACGAACTGAATTTAGGTGTCCTAACTCCGTTTTGACAGATTGAGTCAATACCCACGGGCTTGACTTTCACACCCAAACTCTGTCATAGTCTGCAATCCCCGAAAATCGATGCTTCACACTGATAGCTTGCAATTGTGTGGCTTGGCTGATAGACTTGAAACCAATATTTTAACTGAATTTGTGGTCAGAAACTGGCTGCCGGTATCCTAGGTTTTACAGTCAAATAATGCAATTGTATAACCTTGCCACGGCCGGGNAACTCGAGTCTAGTGCTTCTTTTCGAAAGAGGCTGGCTGGAAAGTCTATCTGAATGCGAACGCTGCGATCAAATGTGAGTGATGGTCAACTTGAAAATAAACCAAATCCCCGACTACTCATCAGCAATTGTATAAGTTTGCTCAACGCATAACAGATAAGAGCTACTGAATATAACTTTAGGTAACTGCTGGGAAAAGTGCAAACGTAACAATCTTCTTCAAATTTTCCAAACCATTAGCAAAGTGACAAAAACCATATAAAGAGTTTGGTAGGTATGTTTTGTTCTCTGTTAATTGCGGCATAGAGACTGATCGGACATGGATTCTCTGTTTTTCCTGGACCCGACAGGTAAGCTTACGTCGACCGATACCAGAGCCAGTTTTCGTTGACTGTTTGAACGCTCTACAGTGCGCGAAGTGATATTAACAGGAAACAGTATAGTTTACTCATGGACGTCCAACGTCATTTGTGGGATAAGGGCGATAAAAATGGGCGTGAGCAGAAAGCCGATACGGTCTATGTAGATCGATTATTCCATAAGCATGGTAGCATATCACCGACGCACGTAAATACACTCCTGTTACAGTTCAATTGAGTAGATCAGCGTTTTTTTTCTTTGGTTCAGCCAAAATATGTAGTAGTTAAGGACAATGGTTTTTACTAGAATTCACCTTTATGAATGATAGACGGTTTAATCAGTGTGGGCCATTTACGGTTGAATTTGCATCAGTAAAGTACAAAGTATAGGTTTCAGTATATTTGATAATATACTCCCATTATACCCGAACTAATGGGAGTTTTATTATCTGCCCTTGGTTTTCCAAACCGCTATTAGGCTAGTTGCTGTATAATCAAACAACTTTAGCTTACGAGCAATAGCACGTTTAGAACTCAGATAACAAAGGTTCGAAAATGCTTAATTCATCGAAAACATCGTGTGATGTAACGGACATTGTTACGTGAGCTGCGTATGCTGGATAATATAAAATCCAGGAAGAAAATTAAATAATTCACCGGAGAATTCTTTAAGTGCGTTAAAGTTGTCCCAATGTTTGAGAAACTTAACTTGTTTTTCAGGCTAGACCATTCGATTGTGACGAGTTTTCCTCATGTTGATTAACCAATAGTTTGCACACCCAGAATTGGAAGTACTCGCTATCAATGTCTTGGTTTATATCAACAAATACTTCTGCGAACGGAATTTCTCAGGCCTTGAGAACTACCACCTGTAGGTTTGAGATGGCTTGACGTTGAACAATATGATTATAATGAGGGTGATTAACATTATCACGAAAAATAACGCTATGACAGTTATAACTCCTGCTGCTCTCCAAGTTCTGACAGTTTTAATCCAGACATTTGGAAATAACTAACCGTTCTAAAGTGGAATAATTTTGAACATTATGTAAAAGCTGTTGCTTTTTTTTCTTGAGTGAGTGTTTGCAGTAGCTACATTCACGGGCAACTTACGGAAAATGGTTTGTGAATGAACCACCTCGTAAGCTTCGGCTGGGCACCACTTTCATCACAAGAAGCGTTTGGTTCCGAAGAAAAAACTTGAATTACTTAAACTTCTCTGTTATTTTTCTAACGAGTTCATACGTTTTAAATTTTCATGTAACTATACTTTACAAACATGATGCTTAGTTTCCCACATAGAGTTCACAGTGATGAATTATCATGCAGTTAGCATCAGCAGTTTGATCTGGCTTTTCTTTCACTCACACTGCAAGCTAGCATTACTGTAGTTTCTATAATTTCAAACGGAAATTACTTGCGTTGATCCTGAACTGCCGTTCAGTCCTTTGTTTTGCTGAGACTGTTAACAATGTGATATGAAAATATGTTACACTATGCCTCGTATTTATCTGTGTGCAATTTTGACCAAGGTAAAAAAAATCCTGGAATGGCAAACCGAAAATTGTTTGAACTCTCTGTTATTCTGCTACAATTTTACAAGACCTTGCTAGATTGGAGTGAATACTCATCATCACTTCGTGTGCTCACTGATTCACAGGCTGGAAGACAACCTAGATCGTCAGGACACAACTGTCTAAAACTGTTCATATTTCATAACGTCACGATGGAATCGATCACGAAGCACTGGAGATCAATCGCTTCGCGTGAACCTTTTTAGGCAAGATAATTACAGTACTTGTAACTTTTGAAATTATTGAACGTAAACAAAGAAATGTTTTTTTCTGGTTCCGTCCTTGGGTGTACAGTCAATTGTTGTGTTGTCAACTGTTCAAGCTAAAGCACACATAAACGGATTAACTAAAAAGTGAATAATCTTAGGTACTGTTTGAATTTGTTTTGAAAATTTAAATGTTTGAATAATGTATATTGTAGAAGAACCAAATAAAATGAACTATCACAAAAATAAAATGATATGCGTCGTGGTGCATTAGAGTAACTACCCAGAAAAGTGACATGTATAGTAATTACACAGGGACGAAAAGCCCAACCGTGCGCGGCTGTGAATGGCGGAGCCAACATTTCGATCGTATTTGTATGAAGTCAAAATTTCTGTACATCTGCCTTTACCTAACAGCACGAATGATTCTCGTCGGGTTACTCCTATGGCAAATCTACCTTGAATATTTACGAATGACTCTATCAGAACAGGTGTGGGTATATTTTTGTACTATAGGCAATCCAAGCTTGTAAACAAAACGAACGGCAGGATTGAATTCATAGACTCGCAGAAATGTAATCCAGAAGCTCTACAATCACCTGATCTACCTCGGTAAGTAAACACGTATTAAGATAGCAGAAGAGGATACGACTGGGTGCACACCTACATGACCACTGAAAGGGCCATATGTGCACCCCCACAGTGACATCTGCGGGACGTTTTTGGACACAGTAGTTCACACTAGTGAGGTCTACATAAGGAACCAAACATAGTGTTCTTCGTTCCTGAAATGAACAGATTGCACAAAATGAAACGAATCAATAATCCTGAATTAAACAAGTTATATGCGCTATAGTTCCTGAAGAAAAATGTAAGCATATGCGGAGAAACACGTAAGTTAGCTTTTGCACATCCATTTTTCAAGACATCTCTTTGGTTACAGTTGATTGTAATTGTATTGAAGTGTCACCATTGAAAAGCATTCTGCACAGTCACGGCCCCTCTAGTCAAACTACCAAAGATTACGTGAATGCAACAAACGACAGCCAAATTTTCATAGCGTAAACTGCAGAGGTTCGTCCGATCGGGATTAGAGGGTTTCTGTTAAAACAGTCTACAATCTTCACTCGAAGTTCAGGATACCGTTTCACCAACTCTTCCGTGGCCAACAAGTGCACCCGGTTTTTGTCAATTTTCCCTCAGCCACTTGCGTAAACTTCACTTCGGGTATGACACCTTGTACGTACAACAGATCTCCTAATCATGGAAATTGGCCGAACGGCATTGACGCTCAGATATTGCCAGTCGTTGATAGGTAAGCCGTTTGTGTGCACTGAAAGCATACTTGATCAACAAATCACACAAATTGAATCTGCTAACAGTTTGAGTAACAGCATATCTTGCTGTACAAAATCTGCAATTATTTGTCATACACTTGCGTGACAGTAATCATCGCCCTCCATATTAACATGTTCATTTCAGTGTCAAAAAATCTTGGTTCTCCATTCACAATAGTAGAATAAATTAATACATATGTGCATATACAAATTCACAGTTCTACGTATACATGCCAAATCGATGCACAGTTAGCATAATCTATATGCAAGACTGCCCACTGTTTAATGGTAAGTGGTTAGTATACTTACAACAGAAGTTTTGTGCATCGTATCCTGTGGAAATACTCATGCGATCAGTCTCCAATGTGAGCGCGATACGTTTTAATACAGCTGGTTCAGGTTGGCTGGGTAGAAAGATAGCAAAATGTTGCAAGTAATCATCAAATAGTTGCTAGTAATATAGTTCCGTGTAAGAAAAACGATTAGAAAAATGCTGCCGCCAATTTCCTTTTAATTTTTCAAAAATTGTTGGCTTCTAACTTCCAGTGGGTTTGCTTGTTTCGTCTGCGTTTTACGTTCAGTCATTTCACATTCGATCAATCATGAAGCTGCTTAACTGTTTTGTCCCCATACTTAACAATAATATTATGAGTGTATTGTGAAGACCATGTAAAGCGATGTTGCACAAAACTAATCAAAAACAATAGAAAGTTGGGTTTATTGTCTCGTATGGTATCATAAAATCATTAACGTTTAGAGAGAGTGCACTAAGAATACCATAGCGTTGCATAAATAGAAACCACTTGAGACACGTGGTGACCGCTATTCAGCAATGAACAGTTTTTGAAGGGTTCAATCATACAATTGTGCGACTTGTTGCTTGAAGTTTCATCTATTTCAGATTGGAATTAGACTCTTTACAACCGGACCATCCAAGACATGTGAACAGATAAGAACAAGTTCAAGTTGGTTTCTGCAGATTATACAAATGTAAATCAGTCAGGTTTGTTTTCTTGCGTTTTGAATATTTCTGAACTCCACCATCCACGCGTTCACAACGCTTTATAAGGCAGATTATTCATGAAGGTTTCCTCCGTTGCAGCGAACGCCGAAAGAGTATGGGACTTTTAAAGCCAAGTGCCACATCCCCATATTCTACAAACTTTCTTGTCAACAAAGAAGGAGGCTTGCAATACTTCATGATGAAAACAAGCTATAAATCAATTGAAGATGAGAAAGCTCTTAAAACGCTGCATTCCGACGTGTTTGTCAACAACAGTTTTGCAACTTGTGTGTTATTCATTGGTCGGATAGATATAAACAACATTTTTGGTTTAATTCCCTACTGCGTTTACTCAGTTTACAAAACTGAGCAAAACTTCCAGTGTTTTCTGTTGCATGGCTGATAACTTTGTCCAAAAATTATCCTGATCTTGTGCCTGAAGAACATAGGAGTTTAGGGGCTTCATATAAGAGTAAATAACAGAGACCGATGCATCCGTATACTCTGTGCTTCTTGATGTGTGTAGAGAGAATCTGCCTGCAACCGTCCATCCTCATATAGTATTGAATTGAGATGAAAGAAAATTTGTGACCGGAAAGAATGCATCAACCTATTTCCATCTATTGCTTAATTGTTCATTGAGATAAGAAATGAAACAAATGAAGAATAATAAGGTCAACCAGCAAAATCTTAAACTAAACTAATAGTTAATTGGAATGCCTCGAAATCAGAAAAACTAATTGCCTTTAAGGCGAACAACGATGTGCTGGAGCTTTTATCGGACAGAAGGATAAATTAAAATACCAAAGACTTTTAACCACTTACAAACAAGTTCATCAATCTAATTTTAACGAAGTGGTACACGATCGTGATTTTAACACAACCTTAAATTCAACATTACTTAACGTTGAACGCAGCATTAACCTTTTCATGATATTTTCAATTGGGCTTTTCTGAACAATAGTAGTTGATTCGAGTTTCACTTTTGTTGGAGGTGCAATCAGTTGTGAAATATGTTCTCTTGTTACAACTATAAAGCACTTTGCAATGGGGTTTAACCTCCAGCAAATTCATTCAATTACAATTTTCACAGTAAGCACTCACCGTTTTTCTGAAACTGCCGAATTTTTACCCGTGAGTGTTTATTACAGAATTCTCGCACGAAAATCAAACTGCGCTATCTCCGTCACATAAATGTCGTGTTAATTGTGATTGTTTCCCCGAACCAACAATAATGGTTTTCCTACAGCTATCGATTTCTCTGTTTAGTTGCTTCTGAGTGCACTCTCAACCAGTGCACAATTTGAAGTCCTACAGCATCGATGTTATAGTTGCCAGAACATCCTGGTGATTGTTTTTTGTATAACAGTAGTAGTAGTAGTAAGCTGACAATATCACTCATTTACCATGTTTAGTGAGAATTTTCAAAAGCTGATGTTTCTTTCTATCAAACAATACCATGTTTTCGTTAAGGCCTTTGCACAGGCTGATTTGTAAAATTTCAAGTGTGACCAACGGAAGAACCACGAAAGTCACGTTGCTACGGATGTCAGAGGTGTCTAGGTAGAATGTGAAAAACAAAGAGATAAACGGTCTGCGCAGTGAATTCTACTACAAAACATGAGATACTGATGCGGTTTGCTTCTCTTATTGATTTAAAAGCATTTCAATAAGAATACGGTTGTTAAAGTGTAAGTTTGCTTGCTGAAGCAAAAAGCAAATCACCGAACAAATTGGCACGACTAGCTGCCTTGTAAGCCCGTAATGTTTCGCTTGCTACAAAAATAACCCATGAGAGACGAAAGAACTAGAGCTTCATGAGAAATGTAAGTCGACTTACGTCTAAAAATGTGTCTGTTAGTAATATGGAATACAGGTTCCTCTAACCTTGCTTGCAGAGTATACGGGGAGGGGAATGTGAATTCATTAAGTATTGGCGCTGAAGTGGTTAGAAGCAACTTAGTTAACAAATGAGACAAAAGATGATTCATTAGTAGCAGCGAGGTGTCTATGCACGACATACGAACTAACAAAAAACTTCGTCTCTATTTCCACCGAACATAATGAGTAGCAACACAATAGGTGGGCAAAACACGGTCTAAGATGACTAGCTTTGAAAAATGAACGAATGCACTACTTTTTCATAATAGATTCATACCATATTGTCATCATCGGGGGAGGTAAATAGATGTGCGGAATGTTCGAGAACAATTACACAAAGAAACTAAGGAACAGAGAGAGTTGTATGATTGGAACAATTCGGAGTCTCGACAGACGAAGAAGTGTCTACTTAAACGATAAAAGACCATCGGTTTCAACAATATAAATGATACGATTGAGTTAAACTGTTGGAACTAAGAAATTTACTATCCTTCCGTTTGACGTAGACTGGTCAATGGATATATTTTCACAGTTTGGACCAGCTGAAGTATGAAATAAATTTGGCGTGTTGTCTGTTGAACACAGCGGAAAAATTCCTCACAACGGACACTCTGTAGGATATGTTGATAGATTCGTAGGTAAGAAATTACATCCCGGTACGAAACTTGAACTCGTTCAGACAACATAGGAAAAGAGTATTTTCATCTCTCTCATATAAGGGTTGGGTTAACAGTAGAATAGTTAACAATCGAGAGTGCTTGCATTGCAGCAAGACATATCGTATTGCTTGATTCCTGCGGGATACTAATGTTACGCCTTATGAATAGTTTGCCTAAGTTCTGTTCGTCTTTCTGTATTTATTCTCTCACTGCCAGGCAAGTTGCATTGTGAGGATCACAATGGGGCTATAGAAGAGAATTTGTGTGCATATACCAAAACGGTTTTGCAGTGGTTCGAGAAAGCCCATCTCCAATGCAATCGGCTCCCACCTAATTGACACTGGCCACCGATTAAATACGGAACAAGCTTTCCGTATCATCTACAAGGCTTTTCAAACCCTCTTCATAACTGTCAGAGCGTGGTGATTGTCATAAGACTCAACAAACCTTACCTGTGAGCCCGGAAACAGCCGTCACCAGCCCAAACCTCCTAGCCAATCATTCCACATCATCTGAAAACCAGAGCATGCGTGAGCCACTTGACGTTGACGAACGCACTCCCCATGACAGGCCCGTGTGACACCACCGCATTCGCCAACATTCTCACTCTCATCCACTAGGTTGTGATCCGTACCACCTCTATGAATTTCAATGGCCTGTTGACTGGTCATAATTTTCCTATATAACTCACGCCCTAAATAACTGTAATAACCTGATGAGCATTACCAAAACAGCCGTTTGCAAAACTGACATCTGTCATATGAGCGCACTGTTAATTTACCAGCATCAGAAGACCACATCGTCGGCGGCCTCAGTCGTCTCAGCTCATTAATGTCGTACTGCAGCGATACACAAAGCAAACGTAAATTTTTGTACTGCCTGCTTGAATTCAGGATTGCAGCGCTGCCTCTCGTAGGATTTATGGATAACCTCCGAAATCGAACTCCACGCGATCCCACATGAGATGGCTTTCTACAGTGACCAGTCATCTGTACTTACCCGTCACAACTCATGATATCACATACTTGGGCGACTACGGTGTACCTCACCAGGTTTAAGGTGGCCGTGCTTCGAAGATAGTTCAGTAGACATCTGAGTTAGTATCCTAGCCAGTAAGATTGACCAGGCATCCAAAGGGATTTATTTCCATCTTTTTGAACTCAGCAAAAATACCTCTAGGTTTCCGGTTATTTCCCATCATAAGGTATTTCAAATTCATCCAAAGGAATCCGCTTTTTCAATTAATATCAGACAGAATTGATATTCAGATGCCAACTGAATATAAAACCTCATAACAGTTTGTGAATACCCGAAACGACGCAGACCATTTTTAACATATATGCTCACCAGACGTGTATGAGAATTTATTAATTAAAATGGTTAATTTAATGTTATTTCCGATAAGAAAAAACCTTCTACACCTTGCAAGATTACTAATAGTACTACACAGTGTTTTTAAGAAGAAGAGGGTGGACACATGGCTGTGAAAAATAAAAGCCCTTGCAAATTTATCGTTTAGTCAAACACTGGTTAAAATAAAAGAATATGGCTCTTTAATAACGATTTACTTCCCGTAACTTAATGTGATCATAATTTTAACAAACTTTAGCTTGTAATTTCAAAAATTTTCAATTTAAACTTATGAACGAATACAAACTAAAAATCTAGATCATTCATTGGACGTCGTCTTTACTAATGCGGTTGTGATGCACGCACTCTTCCAACGAACTGCTTAATCGGCTGTCAACTGATGGGCAGTAAATCAAACCAGTAACTTTGGAGTTTTTGGGAGCAGCTATCGTATGCTTAAGAACTGCCTTGAATAGAAGTGACGGAAATTATATATACACTTAACAAAGGAGTGTGTGTAAGTATACAGTTCAGCACTTGGTTGAATAGGTTTTATTTTGAAAGAAGCCACCTAAACCTCAAGCTGTACTGTCTTTGCTGAGTGATTGCGAGACGGAAATAAATAGACGTTTTGAACGACACATTGCACGTTAAATGATGAAGCATGCTGTCATAGATAACGTGCGTGATGTTGATGTGATAATCAGCCATCCAGTAGCGTCTAACCGTGAGACTGTAGTCGAATATGCACCGGTACCACAGGGCTCATTCGACTGTCTAACCCGTATGAACCAGTATTTTCAAACAAGCTATAACACAACTCTGTTTATATTAACACCAAATTGTGTTTTAATTAAGGGTAGGGTAAATTAAACGGCAATCATCTACTGATAGAAGTCCAACGACATTCCGTCGTTTGAATAAACTGGTTTGGATTTTAATGAAAAAAACATAATTAACGATGTGCTGTCAAATCTACGTGTTTAAGATGCAGAATTGTGAAGGTTTCGGCCGAAAGGTGCATTCAAAATTCCCAACTAAGAATGCATGCGCGCAATTCTCAGAGATCGTCACATGAGCCTAACGATAAATAGTATGAAATTTTATTTTTGATATAAACTGAGCATGATCCAAAATTAACAACAGCCGTCGTTTTCCCATATACTTTTCAGTCGTCCTTTTTCGGAAAGAAGCGTTAGACTCGAGTTTTGCTCATGTTAGAGCTAGTCATTAGTGCGTATCCGGAACCGACAAACTGAATGCTACCCTGAACGTTGTCAATGTGAAATGAATCACGTATTCCAAACGATTCTCGGTATTCAACATTTGAAAATATACAGGCTGAGATATAGATATCACATTTCATTGACAGTTCGTCTTCAAGCCAGCACAAATAAACTGAGTACGATTCAGGTTGCTCACGATTTCAGCCACTACTTAGAATTGAGAAAGTTGGCCAATGTTTTGATGATGATCAACCTGATCGATTGAGCAACGTTTACCTGAATGCTGATTCCCAAAGGCTGACTACATATCCGACGCATTTATGGCAAGGCTACACCTAGCTAATAAACTGGCCTCCTTTGGCTAAACAACACGATGTCGATCAATCTGATCCCGGCAACCACGTTGGCGCTGATCAGACCCAAAAAGTATCACTGCCGATTTACCTCCAAATGATTTGCAGATGTCCACCTAACCCTCATCTTTGACCAGATAAACAAAGATATAGCTCGAGACTTACATTTAGTGGCTCTCACGTTTTCCACCAGTGTATGTAACGTCCGAGAATTTGTCCTATCGCGTATGCGCAATTGTTGATCCTCAGTCTCAGCTTGACTATCCTTTAGGAGCGTGTTTGGATTCGGCAGATGGCGATGTCCCGAATGTGAGTAGGACAACGATACCAGCGTAAAGAAATGCCCCAAGTGTTTTCAGTATAGATTCTCAACCTTTCTGTCCACAAGAGTGATGGGATAGTCAACAAATTGTTAGGTTTATCTTACTGAAGTTGCCCATCCTAATCTCAGTTCGACTTCCTCTATCTGATGACAGACCCATGACAAAACTGGATTAGGCGCAAGCATGGTAAAGTATTATATCCGTCGGTTTTTATGCTTGTTGCCAACGCTACTTTGTGTGTAGTTTGTTGCTTTACGTTCATGATTGAAGTGAGGAAATGAAGTGAATCTTGTTTGATATTATACCTTCTCATCATCGATTAGCTGCATTATTTCACGCACTGTTTGTACTATCAATCTACAAAATACGCTCCAACATTAGGATCGATAACTATCATAACGAAGTGTCAGTGTAAAAGTGGGCATTTAAGAAAATTCGGATCACTTGAGGACTTCTACTTTTGTGGTCATCATCAGTGTAAGTGGTTTAATTGGTGAACCGAATGTTCTAATCAACGCCGTAATTCTGAGTATACACTAAAGATCACTTCAACCAAGTGGAACCTCAGAACTGAAAGTTAATATTACACACATATACCTCCTCGGTTGGCAAGCTGGAAATAATTTATCAAATCAGAGTCTGTCTGGATGCTTAGTAGACTGTGTCAGCTCAGTTAGGTTGGAATTGTTCCACTTTAGAAAATACCTTTACACAGAAATTCCGTTTGAAAAACAGACGAAATTGCTTATTGGAAATTGCAGTTTACCACATCGTAGTTGTTAAAAGAACCTATATCATGAGCACATAACATAGAATATTTGAACCATCATTCACAAGGAACTGCGAAAATTGTTTCATCCGCAACCATTAGCTGAATATTCTGAAAATTGCTTAGCAAAGACGTCTAATAAAAATGAACGTAGAGCCACCCGATCTCTCTCATTTACGCCGTAATGTAGCTGACGGCAGACCAGCTTTGCACCAGTAGGTGCTATCGATTATTTTTGTTTTGTTTGTGCAAAATTCCAATCTGGCGTTCGTTATCAACAAATGCTGGTTGCTTCTTAGTTCTTTATCGGTCGTTTTTAGAATGCTTTGGTGGTTTGTAGTAACTGTTCAGGTGCAGCAGTATTCACGTATATATTCTTTTCTAGACGATAGTAGTGAAGGAGTGACAGCACCTGTCCTCTCTACGGTCTACAAAATTGAACAAAAATCCCTGCGATTAATGATAATCAACGTTAGTTCAAGTTTTTCCAATATGTTATGACAGCGACCCAAAACTTTCATCAGAAAGAATGATCCAGTCACAAACAAATCAGTCACATTTTTACGTTTTGTTTTATTCCGTAGCATTATTGTTAATACAAACAACTTGAAGTATTGTTATTTGATGGTTGATTTCATTACTGCTGTTCGGAAGGCTCTACAAAGTTGTTTCCTTCAGGGGTGAGACATATTGAAATGTATAGAATCTTTGAGGAACTGAAATGTTGGACTTTACTTCTGAGCAGTTTCCACAAAAAGGTTTTTGATGGTGATTTTTGAGAGCCCAGTTGGAAAACTGTGTGTAATTTCTACCGTTTCACCAGATTTCTCAAAACTGAGCCTTGGGAAGCACGCAGCTGTGTGATACTTCTTCCGGGTGGTGGTTGGGCCGACGTGGAATAGGGTGAGAACAGCGCTTTCTTCGACCGTTTTCTAAGGACCTGCGGATTACCGTAAGTGAGCCGAACAGCTCAAGCGGCTTGTTAGGCATCGTAATCATTGACAGGGAGCACTTCAAAAATGAAATAATCTCCCGATTATCAACTTTGTCTCGATAAGTTCATTTGAGGATGTGGCCAAATACTTCCGAAAATGTACCGTCGTGACAGATGGCAATATTAACGAATAACCATGTCTGGAGTTCTCTCAAGTACGCTAATTTTTCACCAACCTACGATATGTGTGACGTTATAGAGTAACTGCTCGGCACTCATAGATAGTACTGGTCCTTACCGAAGGCTTTTTCTACTGTAGACTCTGATATTAAATGAAAAGGAGATGACGTATGATTTGCAATAGTTCAACAGTGCTTGTTCTATATAACACTTCAAATCAAGTGGATTGTTTACGTGAATGGAATGTTCTTCCTTATACGCATGTTTAAGGAAGCTTTGGGTATTTACAAGACTTGTGAACTACTAGACAGTCTTGTTTGTAATGTCTTCGCTATACATATCATAGGCTACCTGAGTGTTTACCGCACTTCTCATTATTCGTGTGCAGTACTAATTCGAGATAGTTGAGCAACAACTTTGTAACAAGTACTGATTATTCGCATCGCCTGTTTCAGTGCCGTTTGTACGTCAATTCCAACACACTGATACCATAACGGTCACTTAGCTCGTTTGTTGCAGATTTCAGTCAACATGATTTCATTTCACGGGCGGTGTAAGATAGACGTTTAAACTGCTTGTAAGTATTCTTCAAACGTCACCTTGAGTGTTCAAATATTGGTGTAAGTAGAGGTTTCAAACAATATTATTGATTATTTGGCCCATTCTTCTCACCATGTTAATAAAGCCACTTTTTCGGACGTCCTTCTGGATGTCGGGACATAGAGCTAATATGTTCAAATCTCAAGTGTTAACCACTGCCCAGCCAGTTACTATCGCATAGCTCAAGTGTGGCACCTGCTTCACAAATAGTTCGTGCGGACCTCTAGAATTCTCAAATATATAATAAGTTGAACTGACAATTTGGGTCACTGAATACCAATCTGTTGGCAAAGACATGATTCAATATCTCCAATGAAAGATGTTTTAAACAACCGCGGTCAATATTTTTATTTTTACGTTGCAATTGGACTGCTGAACAACTGGGAAAAAGATTGCCTTGTTGCAGCGCTGCTCTCTTGACATCTCGTGAGCTGGACAACTGCATGAAACTTGCTGAACCTCTCAGTTTCTGCCATTAGTGGGGTCGTATATTATACGCTGAAGGTCGAGTGATCAGCATTTTCACACAGTTGTCCTTTTGAACTCTACGAAGTGGATTCTCTTAGGTTGGTGGTGGACAAATATCTGGCACAGACTATGAACACTTATGAACCCTAACACTTATGCTGAAGTGACCAGTGAATCTGAGCTGTTTACTGAAATTTGTGGATGTCAAAATATTTCATATATAGCGACAAAAAAAGAAAGAATGATGTGCATAGATGAAACTCGATAGCTGCATTGCAGTGAAAAGCTTGTTGTTTTCACATCCACAACCGAAACGGTTCATATAGAAAAATTATTGACACACTTCACGAGTCTTTTTCACGAGTCTTGTTAACAAAGCAGGAAATGTTAACTGTCTGTGCTCGACGAATACACAGTTAGGGTGGACCTGCTAAACAGAACTAATTCGGTTACACTTTCAGACAGATGATAAAATCTGGCTTCAAAATGAGATTGGGAAAACATGAACATACATTCTAGTGGAAGCAGTGCAACGTTCTGTCGCCGGACGTTGTTTGCGTTTGACAAAAGATCGCGAGAAGTGTGATGATTGCCTCCTGGGGCTTTTTAGATGTCATACTGGTCAGCTGAGTGCTTTGTTTCTCCTCAGTAGTGCATACTACTGCGAACAAAAGGGACAGCGAACACAAAACTGAACGATCCGAAACACTGCTCTATATCCATTGGGTTTACTTTCCATACGTGTACCCCCTTAGTATACTGCTAGGTGCATGATATTGTGTCTCATAATAATGATCCTACGCAGCAAAGTGCCTCAAATACCTAGCTGACTGACACTTGGCTGATTTGACGAGGGAACCGTCAACCACAGATTGTAGTGACCAGTGTTTACTCATACTTCAACCTCTTGGTACTTTGTAACATTCACCAGCTGAATCATCGACTTCTTCTAACACAATTTTTGCTGAATGTCACCATTCTTACCTAAAGAGAATAAAACCACTCCAATGCAATTCTAACAGTGCTACACTATGAGGTCGGCTATCGAGTGGCATATGTAATTTGAAGAGAATTTATGAACGTTTCCACTTGTCAGGGGGTAAATGGATTCATTGGGTCATCTCTGACAAAAATCGTGATTGCATTTCATTTATTATTCTTTAGCTTTATTCCAATACGTCGGCCCGGAAACTTTTTAGTGTCCCTCATGCCAGTTGTTTGTTAAATGCAAGTTGCTTTACTAGGAGCACAAGGATTACAAAATGTAGGCACTCTTTTCCATTCAAATACTATTTCGTTAAAATCTAAACCGAGTATCATCAGTGTATAAAAATATTCACACTGGCCATCTCTGTAACTGATTCCGCATGCACATTGTGAACAAATGATAATTAGTCAAATTTCTGAGATGGTGTTCTTTTCATCAAAAGTCGTTCATGATCTCGAAAACTTCATATATTCGTAACCATTCATTGATGTGGATAAAAAATGCGTAAATTTAAGTGTTTCATGGTTGGTTGACCACTATTCTTGTAAACGTTAACCGACCGTTTTCAATATGAAGGAAACGGAAGTTATTTGAACCATACAAAAGACTCTAACGATTGTGCGCGTATGAGCCCAGCGAACATGATTTTAGTGTCCCTCTTGTGACCCATAGAGGGAAAGAGGAAAAAACATTGACCTGAAGGTTTTGTCAGGTCTTCCCACATACCTGTCAAATGATCGATTATGACAAATTTAAGAGATGCGGTTGAGATACATATATTCATAGTCACTCATGAAGTTGTAAATCGCCAAAGTTTTGCTGAACTCTTGATGAAAGTTTTAATAACATTTCGTTTAGGAAACTAAAATGGTTTCAATTTATTTCCAGTATGTAGAAGACTGTTCATTTCACGAGGAATTCTTATCCAGTGTTAAAAAAAGACAGCATAGTGAGTCGCAATTTAAGAAACAGACTTACACACCTTTCTAATCGGCTTACCATATCTCACGACGTGTTTTGTAGTAATACGTCTAGTTTCTCCATTCTCCAGCCAACATTATCAAAATTCAGACATGTAATTCCTGTGTTAACCTATATAATAATCTACTTTCTTATCTTAAAATTGTTTTACAACCTAAAGTAAATGAGGTGTGCACAAACCGTGTGCAGTGTTGACGTTTGTTACTATTGCTATCAACCACTTGGAGACAGTTTTCTATTGGGTGATCACACCTGACATTACAGGTTTAAGCTTCTCCTTTTTCAGTTTCATTAGTAATGCGAAATATTAGTCATTTGCCAATCAATGCAATAGAATGAGGGCTATCTTTATAAAGTCACTAATAACTTTATATTTTGGCAGATTTCTTAGCAGTCCGTGTTGTTACTATCTGTAGGTGGATATACGGCAAAAGCTGTGGGCTTAAAATGACGATAGATACAACAGCGAGTCGTCCAATTTGTTTTTGCTGTTCCCTCACCAACACCTCAGCGGTGTTTCTTATCAAAAAAGCGGTTTCATCTACACCGAATGTCGAAAGCTTCCGTTCTGTATTGTGTACACCAGAACTCAGAAAATCTACGGAGGTTTGCAAGTCTCTCATGACTGGAATTACGATGCAGTTTTCTCCACTGAGCTCATTTATTCGTCTTGCTCTGAATCAGTGTAAGAACCGACAGTTCACAGCTTTCTCCTGTTCTTGTCCAGAATTCGCGTTATTGGTTAATGTTATGTGTTTCCGCTAAGATTCCTTGGCCTCTAATTTCACTAGCGTAGGTGTCTGTGAGCGCATATATTATCAATAAGTTATTGCAAGAGATCGATCGAAACACATATTTCCAAACTAATTACAACCCTCAGAAAAATTACGACTAAACGATTGTATGATATCCGCACAAAATTTATTCCGAACAAAGTCAAACAGTTTGGTCGTTGTGTTTTGGGTATCGTTAACAACAATCATGAGGTGTTGAACAGTTTTTCTGAATGCAGAAATGCTCCAGTAAATAAAGCATTCACATTAAGTGATTTTAGAGGCAGAGTGATATACGTTCAATTTTTCTTAAATTTTATTGGAAATACGGATTGAAGTGAACTTTTCAGTCAGCCTCTTTCAAAAGAAGCACTGCACTCAGGTCTTTCTTGTGTCTGACATCACAAGTAATGCAAGTTTGCGCCACAGCCGGGATTCAAACTCTGACCCTTGGCTTCGTGAGACGAACATGTTGACCATTATATGATTTGCCTTAATCCGCACAGCACAGAGTGATTTCATCTGACCACTTAGCCGTAATTTACTGACTAATGCTAAGGCTTTTTGACCTTGACCTAATGCGTTAGATCCAACTGTTGATCCTAATATCGGGACGTCTCGATCGAACTGAAGCTGTCTGATTCAGTAATACGTACGGCGGATTACTTCGAGGTAGAGAGCCGTTTGAGAGTTAGGTTTGTGTGAACTGAACGTCTGTCTTATTCACTTGCTGCTTTCACACTCAGGTGAAAGCTTCAGCCAAATTCCACTCCCCATATGATGGTGCACGATATTCGACTTTACTTCACTTCCGGCAAATACTCCAGGCATTCAACCGGCGTTCTGTAGGTGCTGTTGGTTCCGATGTTGACGGAACCGAAACAATTATAAAATTAACTAAAAATGAGTACAGTTATCAAATAGGCTGAAGGTTACAAACGCCGATATGTAGCGGGAAAATATAGATAGATGTTAATGACATTCGATGTGGAACAAACTGCAATATTTGTTTATCCTTTGTGATCTATCGTATTCGTCTGCTGCACTGAGGAAACGTTCTGACCGAAGTAAGGTTTCTGTCATCATATTTTAAAAAGTACACTAATAAGTGAGCTGCTAGTGATATTAGTGGAAAAAAACGAACTACCACTCAAGTGTGATGCATTAAGATTATATTATTTCAAAGTTGGCGGATACAATGCACATCGTTTACCAACAAACGCAATAGTTGCTACTAAAAAAGAGGAGTGTGTTTTTCTGAAAGATTATGCAAAGAATATGCAAATTTGTTACAGAGACCCTCAACTATTATACTTTTATTACTAATGAGTAGTGTGACAGATTTGTGGTTTAGATGAGACCCAACTGTGAAAAGACAGAGCTTCGGTTGGATTCGTACCAGCGACAGACACAGCAATGGCTTTGGTGGATTCCAGCGTGAACGGTTTGAGAAATCCTGCTAGTGCAGTCGATCCCGTGAATCATTTCGTGGATTCCATATGAGACAGTGGGACGGGTGGGTAACAAAATCCAAATGTGAAATTTCCGAGCTCCTGGTTTAGCCTTGTAGCTCAGCTGGTAGAGCGCTTGCCGCTTTGAGGCATGCTGTGTCTGTCGCTGGTTTGAATCCAGCCGAAGCCCTGACTTTTCACAGTTGGGTCTCATCTTAAAATTTTTTTTTCCAGTACTACTATATATTTTTTGTTGTGTTAACATCTTTGTATCGATTCACTTCATACAAAACCTCTTTAAACCCTTTCTAGGGCCGCGGTGAATGCTAGCCCGTACGCGCGCCATCCATGAAATTATCAACTGATTTCAGTGTACGAGGGTAGTAGACCAAACAGCTGAGATTGGTATGATTTTCTATATTCTGAATCCTTGTGTCTTCTCATCTGAACAGAATTTTAATCCCTAGAATTCTCATGCTTTATCTTTTTTCCAGATTGCCGTGCCTATTCCTGTGACATTATTCTGTAGGTTTTAGACGATTCTTTGATGTAATTTATTATCCGTGTTCTGTTGTTTATCGGACCTGATTATGATAACCCTGACCATTATTCAACTGGATTTAGACAATGAAAGTTTTGTCACTCAGGTAGCACGACCAAGTTTGTTAACCTGCTAGTTCGTTTTGTGAAAGTTCAGAAGATATCCTCCCATTTTCAGGTCACTCATAAAATCGTTCCTCAGCAGGGTTGGGAAGTATCACTAAGTGTCCGTTAACCACAAACGGCTCGCCTATTTCAGCTTCTTTCCACCCGGCCTTCAAAAGTGAACCAGTATTCTTTATTGTCTTTTATAGAAAAACGTACTGAACGCATTGCGTCCTCACTTATTAAAGCCATGTTTCTGCTGCTGCTGCTGCTGGTGGTGGTGCTTGTCAACCTGAATTCCAGTCCACAACATGGCGAGGTTTCCTTCTGAGCGCCTGTGCACTTTTATTTAGTTTGCACGTTTTGATGACGTTAACTGTCGTAAATGTTTGCCTGTTGCCCTGCATTCGTCGAGTGATGACTTATCCGACCTCTGATATTGTCCGAGACTCACCTACTGTGGGTACACCCCGTATCTTACCACCAGGTCGAGATATCTCGCTATGTTAGAACCATCACCTGTCGGACCTGACCGAACATTGATATCTCATAATTTAATTGGTCCCAGTGAAGGCTTGCATAATCCAACAATTGCTTTACTGCCTACCGGTTTTTGTACAAAAATGAACTTTCCGAATAGTTGCGAGCACGTTTTTTACGAAGTATGTACCATTCAACGAACAACTTTAAATCTAGCTTGAACAGCGTTCACAACGGACCGCATATTTCTCACTGTCATTGTCTAGTCCACCGGTCTGAAAAAAACTAGACTGTAACCCTACTCTCTTTAAATCCCGTCACTAGCGCAACCCTTTGAACTTCGACCGCGTTTTTTTAAGTCAGTCGAGTTGCACAATGTGCTACCACATCTACCTTGAGCTTGATTGAGTTATCGCGTTAAAACGTATGCTATATTACCCGATGAGTGACGTTGAGATTGTTCGGCCTTTCCCAAAGAGGACTCTAGTCGATCAACCCATGATGAGAATCGTCCAGTTAGAACAGTAGAAGTCGTCAGACTCGTTGAGTTACGTTTTACCTACTGATGAACAGAAAGGGGTTGTTATAAATCGAGTAATACTTGACAGTAACCACCGTTTTTTCTCCTCCTTACATTTTTTAGGCTATTCTGCGCGAGAAGGAGTCAATTTATATCATTAATTTCTATCAAAACATCTGAAAGAACGTAACTGATCTTTGAATTTGTTTAAGATGCTTCCTATATGCTTCATTTGTACTTAGTTTTGTACAGTCGAACTAACCGACTGCCTGTTTGTTCCTTTAGGTGCACGCCGGCAGCTTCACAGTGTTTTCCTTCCTTTTATATGGTGAAATTAAATGACCGTTAAAATGCTGCTTTTATACTCAGTGTGGCAATGTTTATGATCGTTGGATAAGAATAACAAGCCGTAATATTTTATGTAAGTAATGATACCGGTGCATATCTATTGACTGGATGAATCGGGCCAGCAAGTAAAAGCTCGTGCTGGTAACCACACAAACACAACAACATAAAGATTACTCCGATGTTTTTGTGAGTAACGTCGGACCAACATTGACTAACCTCCACCCGGTGAATTGGAGTACGACACGTCACGTTTCACTAGTATCAAAGGCATTTCTACCGATAGTACACAGCAGATAGATAGCACAGAAGATTGGTTCAACTTTCCGCGATTAAATTCACCGCTCTGAATCCTATTCTAATTATCCCCACTTGGTAAGGCAAACAGAAACAAAAACAACTCGTTTGTTAGATGGTCGGAGTATATTTAGAATGAATGTCAAGTGAACCTGATTACAGTTGTAAAATCAATAACGCAGCCTGTTACTATTCATGTAGAGAAACACTGATAGCGCCAGTTGAGTTGCTTTGGCTCGGTCGAAGAAACCATTGTAGTTCATGATAATCCATACAGTTTACCTCTATTCAGCTAAGACTTGACAAAGTTCAGTTGAGCTGTTCGTTAGGAAAGAAGGTTTATACTGAGCGTATCGAAGAATTAATGTCGTATGAAAAATGTGGGAACAAACGACTAAAAACACTGAGCAGTACATAATCCAAATATTTGCAAATTATGAAGTCAAATTATTAATGAATGACAATAGGCCGGGTGTTACGCAAAAAGAATGGAATGAGAAGATGGCGTGTTATTCAAAAACGAATTTACAGAACATAAGTTCGAAAAAATTCGGTTGAAAATTTCGTTCTAGACCTTTTCTAGTTCACTGTTTTTGAATGTTTTATACAATCTGCACAAAGAACATCAAGTTAGTTTTGTTGGTTTTCAACCCGAAAAATTATGAAATCACACTATTCACATAAGAACGTGACAAGTTTGCATAATCATTCTGATCTACGCTATCAATGACCTTAGCTAGGTTAGGTCAGACTAATTTATATCAAGAATCAAGCGAATAATCAGCACGCTTGTGCAAACACTGATAGAAAGAATTTCAAATAGCAAACAAATATGCAATTTATCAGGGTCCGTAAAACTGGTAAAGTTTGGTTATTCAATCTTGATAAATGAAATTTCAAAGTGTAGCTGCTAACAAACGCGTCGGTTGTTTTAAAAAGGGTTTATAAAACAGCAATAAAAAGATTTAAAAATCTGTTACGTTTTCAGGGCATCAAACTCATCAGACAGAAATTCACCGATATTTTATTCGATGGGATTTGAACTAGTTCGATATAAGAGAAATTTAGTTACGTAAACACTGGTTGCTACTCGATTCAATGTAAACAGGACTGCTAAAAACTAATAGCGCGGATTGAAAGTTTGCCATTCGATTGATTTCAAGCAAATGGAATTTTCGGCAAAATATACCAGTCTCGTGTTTTGTTGTGGTTATATTTTATCACTAGTTTGTATCGTCGTCACGACGGGAAATTGATATCAGATGTGATTAAGAATCTTCGGCTAGGTGAAATTTATTGTCTATTTGACCCTAATATTTTGTAGGGATTGTTTACGGTAATTGTTTCAACCGTATTATTTTATATACGTTATTAATTTTTTTTCATTATCAGTTATTTAGCGTAGAAGTTTGAACGGATTGCTATAAGGTATTACGACATGAAGTTACAAGGCGAAAAATGAAAGTACCATTCAAGTGGTATTCCGTTCAGGTATCTAAAATAGACAACCTAACTACACATCATTCGTATTAACTATCCATCAACATATATATACTCTGCTTTTCATACGTAACTGTGTACACAATTTCGTGATTCATCCTGTTGAGTGTCACATGGGGGAACAATGATGTGTTTAGCTAAGTGATTGGTAACTTTTATTAATCATCTGAAATGAAACTAATCAACTGATTTAGGTAGCTAACTCAAAGTCACTTTAGCCATCCACAACAAGGAGTTGATAAGGAAAAAACGAAAGTGCTGCAAGCGTTTAAACGTTTCCATACCGTGAACTTCTCTCGGTATTGATAAAAGATTTTCGCACGTCATACGTGCGAAAATCACTGGGGTGTCAGCTGGTGAATTGATCAGGCAAGCTGTTGGATGACTTAAAAAAGCGACCCGACTAGGCGTAGATTTTTGGTTCTTACAGGGGAGGGTTTCGTATTCTATGTCGATGGTGCTGGCCAACTTCATGCCCCATAAAGCTAGGATTTTAGTGAGTTCATCACATCCTGTTTGCCGTACCCAGTTATATTTCACTGGAAATGTCTGTTCAGACGTCTGACTGTCTCTACTAATGAGTGATACGCTCAGACTAGGGATCGGTTCTAATGAATGAAATTTAAGACAATATGGCTGAAATAGGCAAACCAAAATTGTCATTAGATTCGAGATAAAGTCGAGAATCCAGCCGCTGATCAGTTTTCCAGTTAGGAACTCAAAAAGTATGGAAACTAAACACGCTGTCGTTCACCAATAGTTTCACGGTAAATGTCAAATGAAACATTTTTTAGAAAGTACTACCTAGCTACAAATCTTTCCTAACCAACAACCTAGAAATTACAGGAGAAGAACAACATGGAATGTTTGTGCTCTACTTTGTTACCATGGTAACCGGAAGAAAAACAGGACTTAAATTTTGCCTGTTTGTTTAATGAAATCTTGCAGTGACAAACGTTAGAAGTTGAAAATGTCAAATAATCGATGAGAGGACAATGAAGTACACAGGAATAATCAGTGGTAAATTTCCTCAGCAACGCCACGCATAAGTTGTAGGGCGAACTATTCGTGCAGCTCACATGATCCCTTCAGCATCAGCCTCCCTGCTGGGTTCTGTTATGTCAGTAAGTCGAACAAGAGGGACAAAGGAGAAGAATAAACAAGTTGAAAGACAACGCGAGGAACAGACCTCACGGATTTCGGGAACTAGCATCACACTGTCCTCAACGATTTGGTTGATCGCGTTTCTTGCTAATTTTGCCATTCCACGTCAGACAGTTGACCACGGGCATCATCCCGCATACTTATCTCACATGGTCAAATGTGTGTATAACTATCAAATAGTACCAGGTTATGCCTGGGGTACCAGAACCACTTCAACGTATTGAATGCTATCTGAGAAGAGCTCTTAGCTCTGAACTTAAAGTGTTCAAATAACCTATTTATAGGTTACTCACCGTGAATACAAAGAGTCAATTTACTGAAGACTTCAGAGTTTGCAACCACTAGTTCAAGATTTTGTCATCCGCCAATAATTACACAAATAACGTTTATCCATCTTGATGTTACTGCTTGCCATCATTTATTACCACCTGAGACAGTTTGTTTAATGCTGTCAGTGTTACAGAAGACATAAATATACAACTATTTTAAACATCAAAATAAGTAATGTATAATGAAGTTGAGAAAGCCCATCGCAATGCGAAGGCTGCGATCAAATGTGAGTGATGTTCAACTTGAAAATGTTGCGGTAAGTCAATAATATCAACTCAAGAAACTTGCATCGTGACCAGTTTTTTGGATCCACCAACTTATACCATAATTCAGTTCAAATTCAGCCAAAGCACTGATTTTTCGCCATCTGGTCTCTACTAAAGTACAGTGAAGTGTTCATATTTTGTTGGTGTACAGCTTTTACTAATGGAAAAAAGTGAAATTCTGGTTAGTTCGGCTTGCGTTTTTGACAGCAACCCTCTACATTCAATGCAAGACAAAAGCCAAAATGAGCAGATAACTTTATTATCACGGAAGGTGACATGAAAAAAGTGTACTGGAAATACAACAGCTGTGTATCTACTTACCCTTCTACCGGGAATCACTCTCTCAACCAATTATTGATTCCCTTAACTCGGTAAAGTCGTCTAGTGCCCAGCATGGTGACGGCCAAAGACCAAACGTTAGAGGTCTATTGATGTGTGAAAGTTATGCTGATATAACATGACCTCATCAAAGAATTTTAAGTGAAATCACACCCGTTCAAGTAATCCAGAGTAAAAGACAAATTCGATATGTACATTTGCAAACAAGGTGACTAATTTCGTCCTTCTGGGTAACACTCCGCTTGGCATATGAGCAGCTATCTCAAGAATCCTGTTTGTCGATAGTGTCCTTCCAGAGAAGAACATTGCTTATTTCATCGTACATTCAAACTAGTTGCTTTGCCTTCTATGATGCTGAACTCTAGGCACTTCCCGGGACGTGGCATCTGACTTGGTGAAGCGACCACTTGCAAATTGAAGCTGTGTGAAACAAGATGGATCGGGGGACGAATGTTTTTCATAGGTTATCGTTCAGGATGACGATGCCCGGAAATGAATGCACACATGAACATATGCAGGTGGCAGAGAGCACCAGTTTTGCCCCCATTCCGTGTCACGTCCAGGAAGGCTGTCTGATGATAATAGGCCCTGTCACCTCCACCGACAACGCTGAATTTGCACATGTGGTTTGTACTGGCTGGCTGTTGTAAATCGCCGCGTTTATTCTTATTTAGTAGTATACATCGAGAAAGACAGGTTGACCGTAGAACAGACTAACTTGATCAAATTAGCATTGCTGAGTGGAGTATTTGTTAACGTCAATTACGGCACGCTCGCTGAAGTAGGCTAGTTGTAGATCCAAGTGTTAATGATTACATTGAAACGATTAGTTTAGTTATGTGAATTTCGATGCGGTTTGCCGAATATTCACTAGCTACACTGTCATTTGTTATTCTACGAGTTGGAAAACAAAGCCACCGATTGTTTGATTTAATACTGTGGAAAGTTAACATTAGTGTAAGCATCAGCGTCATCAGAGATCTTTACGATGTTTGTTTTTCAGCTTAAAGGGGTATTTAGAGAGCACAAGGGAAGTGGAATTCTAACCATGCGTATGTAATCAATGCTGAAGCGCAATCATTCGGAAGCACACTGCCTTCCTGCTGGTTAATCCTCTATTCGGTTCGATATATTACACGGCTGCTGTTCGTAAGCAAGTTATTCCTGCAAATTCTAAGCAATATCACACACATTTTCGTTGTTTTGACAACGAAGCAAACCCTTATAAACAGCGTGATTAAACCAATGAAGAAACATTGTCAGACACTTAATGAACAGTGTAAACTAATGAACACCAACCCTTAACATCACGTCAGTGTTGGGTTAACTATCGTTCGTTTCTGTACACAAAAGGTGAGGCGTACTTACTGGATGGGCGATACAAGACAAGAAAAGTTTTTTCCAATAAAATTGATTGTTCTGTTTCTACCAATTGTCCTGTGATAGCAGATTGTGCAGCACCGGTCTTATTGCTTACTAGCCACTTTAGAATGTGTTCCGAGCTACGTATTCCAAGCGCTCTGGCCGTTCGGTCAGTGCGCTTGACTGCACAATTACAAGTGAACTCATTAGTAATATTGGTTGCTTAGATCTTTCTCAGTATGCAGGACAACCGTGTTATTTAGTGGGTCAATCACAATTCTGCCGCACTTTTGAGACTAAGTTGAGTGAGTGTGATTATACACACACCCCTGTCTGGCAATATTATGCGCATGGGCTTGCGAGACGCTGTTTTTCATATTGACCGGTTCGTCTTTACTCTAGCACATACTTCGAGACGAAGTGCGCGGACAGCCGTTATGCACCAGTGTTTGACAGATGAAAGCTGACTCCTCATCGATTGTCTCGAGTGAGCAAATTCTGCGAATTCTACTGAATAGGGTTCGAACTAGACCATGGTTGAACGGTGTTGGTGCAAAACGTTTGGAGTGAATGCTCCACCCAATCCAGGTGGGATCCTCCTGTACTGTTCTCGTGATGGATCCATCATCGTCCACACACATTTTCACGTTCAAGAAGGAAAGTTTGGTTCACGACGAAATGCTGACCAACTCTGTGCACAACTCTGTAAACAAAATTCGGGCATTTCGTTCACCGCAGAAGTTCTGGAAGTTAACAAACTTCTCTGCTTTTAAGCAATTGTTTGAAGAAACGGCGTGTCTGAAAACAGTCTGGAATGTATTATAATCGAGGTCCAACAGGGACAAAGGAAATGTTTTATGAGACAGGTAGAACCAATGTGATCGTGAAGAACGTTTCTAAATCTGTAAACTATCTTCATTGATCCCGTTATACTCAAATGAATTGGATGCACTGCAACCATGATACCGTGACCGTACTGTCTACCAAAAACGTTCACGAGCCATTATTGTCATCACATCCGATTGGTCATATGTGCAATTCCCCACATCAGTCGGTGGCACAGGGACTGGCAGAATTTTTAGTAGCCGCGTGGGAGGTCAAAACGTTGTATTCGAGTTCGTCGGTTCCATGCTATTGATAGGTGTGGAAAATGAAATATTTTTCGTGTATCTGTGCTCTCCGCTTACCATAGTATTTCTTGTAGGAAATTTCAAACAAGTGCGTTTATTCTGTCCAATGGTCTGAACATGGGCCTAACCAAAGGCCCACGAACAGCTGATGCTTACTTGAACCCAAGATGCACAGTTTTAGATGGACTTAATGGATAAATTCAAATGACCGGCTTCGCCATAGGATCCACGTTAGAACCACTACCAGCAAATATATCTGTTCTAAATATATCTGTTTCAAAGTTTAAAAAGTACTCTGCTTTGTGTGATCATTGAACACAACACTTCTTACGAAAGGTGTGCAGACTATCATGTGTGTGGTTAAGGATACTTTGGACCAGACTAGCCCGCTTTTTGTGGTGAGCACGGCGCATTCCACTCTCGATTATACGTTTGAGTTCGAAGAAAATGTGCGGGCAACATTTCTGGATTCGGCAGAAAAATGGCGTTCAGGCGGCTCAATTCAGAGAGGTATTTACAGCATGGGGAGTTCGAATGATCATTAAACTCACATTTCTATTAACCTCTCTTCCGAGCAGACACGAGCCTTCCTCTATAAACCTGGCAAACAGAGCTATGAGGCTGTGTACCGATGATACTGCTGTGACAGAAACGACGGTTTTGCGGTGGACTTTCACAGAGAGAGCAAATTTCTTGAAAGTTATTGATAAGCCCGGTGAACTGGTATCACCGAAAAATAAACTGCTATCAGTAAAAAAAAGAAGCTGAGTTGCATAAAGTCGGATCACAAAGACGAATCTCTGGATAAACTGGTGACCAGCAGAACAAGGAACGCAAGTGGAAAGCTCTACACTCCGAAGCAGCTGTGGATCTTGTTCAAATCTAACCAGATAACTTGTAGAAAACTCAGCGATACGCCATCTAAACGTGCCAATCGCCTCCTGTTTACTCATTTAACTACTCCTACAAGGCAGGCCACATCGGTCGCACAACTAGAAGCCGTTCCGCAACGGACACAGGAACTTCATCCATAATGACCGATTAGAAGCAGAGCGAAATCTATTTCGAGTGTCATTCTGGCGCTAATTGCTGGTCAGTTGAACTGAGTATAAACTAATCTGCAGTTCTTGTTCAGCTTCCGCCTGTCTAACCGTCAATCTAAATAAAGCAAGCTTCGTTTTTCTGTCTACTGCGGGAGCGTTCGGAATTCGCTTGCTCAAACCGTAATAACGCATTCAGAAAATTGCTCGGGCCTTACCGTTAACACAGCACACAGATACACACATGTCAGCTCTCATTCTCAGTTTATTCATGCAATTGTCCACCCGTTCAAAACCGATGGACGTAAATGTGTGAGAAGTTGCTTCTGATTATACTCACTTTATCGCATGATGATATAAAGCGTTATGCGATGAGGAAGATGATTAACGACCAGGGATGGATCATTCTCCAAACTACCCTTTACTTCAGTTCGATTATGGCAAACTGAGGCTGGTGGTAAGCAATAATTAGCGTGTTTGGCTCATCAAATTACACTGAAACTCACTGGCAATGTCTAATGCACAGATAAAAGTATTCTTCAAAGTCTGAAGCAAGCTACGCATAAGAAGTATACTTTGAAACTAGACAAAATCATGAACCACCAATTAGCTTAAACAACGTCATACTGTTATCTGGTGATTTTCTTTAATGTTGTGCAACCAAATGGCCCCTCTGTTGGAACCTTATGCGTGTACATGCAAACATGGTTAAACTGTAGCAATCTACGATTCCGACTGCTAGCCGATGAGTTTAATCAAGAAACCCACTGATTTCCTATGAGTTGTCAAATTCTAACCGGCACTTGATTGGTAACATAAGGTTTAGCTCGTCGGATTCCTGACTGGCGCATTTTTCATTAAGAATGTCTTCAAGATTTGATTGGGAAACTTTTGAAATTTTATAGCTCGGAGGAAGCCTGCAGTGTTTACGTACACCTGACCCTGAATACCAAAACCGTACGGAGTATTAACAGCAATATTTTCTATTCGTTACATAAAACGTAACATAAAACCTCCAACATGGTAGTTTGACATACGAGTTAGATATATAAGAAAAGTGTAACTGAAATTTTGGCATACAAGTGTAACATACACACTTAAACAGTAAGTGGCTTGCTAGTGTCAATACCGTTCAAAGTTCGGCTTTGGCCAGAAACAAGGAATAGTGTCAGAAATGTAATCGCCTCATGTGGTTGCTTAGTTTCATCTACTGATGACACTATTAAGGAAGAGGAAGGTAGGGCGTTCCTAAGAGAACATGTCATGATACGAAATGAATGTTGCTTACGATCTGAATGACTCACCTAGTGATAAATCTTTGGCGAGTTACCTGTGACAAGTCAAGCGTGTACCTAACAGGATGCAACGGCTGATGCAACATTATGAAAATCACAATAAGATTATTTATGAGGTGTTGATGATATACAAACAACCACTCCGGTATAGACAATATTTTGGACTATAAAAACGCGTGAATTTTTAAAACTTTGTTGTATTCAACCACCAATTTGGATGTTCTCCATACCGTATAGTGGATAACCTTATACCTCTGAATGATTTCCAGTGCATACTGATGTGATACGCGTAAAATTAAAACTTGCTGATTGCGGCGTGGAAAATTGATAAGTCAGCAAGTCAGTTATCACTACTCTCCATTGAGGGGATTAACATGGAATTTAATCATTAATGAATAAACATTTTCAAAGATCACACTGTATTCGCAACAGAAACAAAGTTGTCTTTCAATATTATCACACACTAGCCAAACACAATGCTTAACAAAACAATCAACATTGTCGCTAAACGTGAATTTCCAGTTAACCATGATCAAACGCCAGGCGGTGATGGAGTTATCCAAATACATTCTAGTGACTTGGAAATACCTTTGGGGAAAAGAACCATTGAGTTACAATTCAAGAATTTCAAGTTCCTTCTAAAAGCAACTTTATGCGGTGCACGTGTTTTGCAGAAAATAATAAAAGGGTGTCTAACAAACCAAGATTGGTAGGAAAAATATTGCGTTGAAAATTCAGCCCAAGGGCGTGATAGTCCCTAGTGGTAGGTACAGTGGCTCGCAGATTACAAGTGAACCGTAGCACCACCATAGCACTTTAATATTACACATATAACTTCCATAGGCTTTTGAAATTTCCACGTAACACGTTACTTCCTAATCACACTTTTAATGTTCTCACGCTTTGCAACAGTCAGAGAATGCATACTCAGGTTTACTCAGAACGATGAAGGCATTTTCACATTTCAAATGCCATGTGTTGTTCATAGTCTGAATGTATGCATCGTCGTGGTTAAATGTGTTTGCTCACGTATTCGTTGTGAGAAGAGCTGACGGTACAAAGTCCACTGAATGATTAGCGTTGTCAGCGGTTATAAAATAGCAGGGAAAAAAAACAAATTTCCTCTTATTACTTCTGACAGACGACGGGATTTTACGAGTTCTATAGGCCAAACGGGTATTGACAGTATGTCAATCATCCATCAAAGCTTGCCATCTGCCTTCCAAAATAAAGCCCTTGGTGTATTTTTTTCAAATTTTCAACAATTCCATGACCATACATGCCTGTGCTCATTTGACTGTGAACTAATTGGTAGATTATTGTTAATTATTGATCAAATAACTTGGTAAATTTTAGACAGTGACGTTTTTTTCTGATACCCAACTATTTTCTCCAAAAAAGGAGTGCGGCTTCTGAACGAGATACGTTGCTCTAAAATATCATAAGCTATCAAAATTAAGTGTACTGTCGACACCGAAGTGGGTAGCCCATCATTCTCAAAAGTGGCGTATATATTTAAATACCATGAAAATTTTTCTTTTCAATCATCCATTTCTTTTTCATGATCAAAGAATTCCGATTCCTCCTGTAAGGTAGGATGACGATGAAAGTAAGCAATTTGTGTCAGTTAGCATTTGTGAGAAGAGTATCATAGTGTAACTCACTATCTTCACGAAAGTTGCCAACATCTGGCATGCGAAAGCCCATACCCTCAACAACATCAATGTTCACTTGGTACATTATCATGTTTTATCATCCACAGAGTGAAAGAGGTTGCAATGATAAGCTTAGCTAAGTATCTCGGTTGAGCACAGAGTTGAGCACATATTCTTTTGCTCCTGCAGAAGATTCTTATCATTGTTGTCGACAGTGATCGTCCAAACGATAGAGTAACAGTCAGCGGAAGTACGAATAGAGTGGTGATCGGGAACCATAACGTAACCCTGATCCAACTGAGAAGACCTGACCACGAATTTATTCATCGGAGTGAACAGAGTAGTCCTGCTTATTATGCTTATTCTGCTTTCGAAATTACCAGGCAAGCTGAACACCAATCACATAAGATTGTGCCTGATTGTCTGAATGGGTATTTGGTCTTACTCACTGTGCAGCCTCCGCTTTTACGGTTGACATATTATTCACACATGCGCGAGTGCCAGAATGCAGATCCCGATATGAATGAAGATATCCATCACAGATGAACTCTGAGTATCCGAAAGACAGATCTTAATGTAACGATTGTAATCAAGCAAGGATGATGCTTACTTTGAAGTAATCGAAACCCTGGAACTTCTTTTAACTTCGTGAAGTGATTTTTCACTCACTCAACTCCTCGTTTCAATAGTGCTGAGTACATTCCCGCTTGGTAAAGATAAGCCAATTCGGTCTAGAGAAACATAAAGGGAACTAAAAAGGACAGTCTAGAGTATAGCTGACCTTAAACGCCTCAGGAATAGCATGGAATAAGCAGCAAAAGTCATTTTCTGAACTTCCTGGTTGATTACACTTCAATGATTCAGCAGTTTGTGTTAGCTAGCGAAGGTTCTCGTCAAAACACCTCACCTTTGCCCTATATACACGACCTATGAGCTTCATAGAAATAGCCCTCCGTCGCCAGAAATGCCTTAAATTAGCGAATACCACCCTAGCCTCAGAGATGCGCGCATCTTTTTCATCCCCCTCACCTACACCGATGCTCATGCAGCTTCCCAGATATACAAACCGGTCAAAAACTTCCATGAATACATCATCTAACATCAAATCTACGTGGTCACAGCATTCCTGCAGAAGCACTTTGTATCTCGACGCTGCAAAGCGCATTCCGAAGTTTTTGGCAGAACGCGAAATAGCGTCTAGCATCACTTGTGCCGATTGAAAGTTGCCAAACAGCAACACCTCGTCGTCAGCACAATCAAGATCGGTCAGTCTTTCACCAGGTAGGAGGTCCACGCCGACATCTCGTGAGGGCCGGAGACAATCCTCCATTATTTCGTCTATGACGAAATTAAACAAAAATGGTGACAGCGGACAGCCTTGACGTACGCCGCTCATGGTGCTTAAACTGTCACAAAGATCATCATAAACCTTAACCTGAGCTGAACTATGAGAATCGAGTGCCGAAAATGACTACGTCCCTATTTACACATTCAGCATCAAGGTGCCTACACCCTGCAAACAAACAACCGAGCTGTAAGTCAGAGTAAGCCGTCATCAGCAAGATAGCCTCCTTACAGCTTCCACTGCGCCGCGTCATTAAATGCACTCACTTCACAGACAACTCGGACAAACAACGACAACATTCACGCCACTGAGCTCGATTAGCCGCCATCTCACCTAAAGTCTCCAACCACCGACTCTGTGAGTCGCGAAGGCCTCAGCTCGGGAGACGAACACGATCTACAGTGGCTAACACCTCCGTGAACGACTTCATTTCCCTACGCCAGGTTATTATCTGTCCACCTCACGCCTTATACTAGTCGGTCGCAGTGTCAGCGAACAGTGCTCGGTGTGGAAGACGACCAGCTGGCATCCTTAATACATGACCCAACCATCTAAGCATGTGCAACCGTAGAGACTGGACAAAAGTACTCGTTTGGCAATCACTACCAAACAC
>QNGE01003050.1:0-12716 GCA_008508345.1 Paragonimus westermani | reverse complement strand
TCCTCCATTATTTCGTCTATGACGAAATTAAACAAAAATGGTGACAGCGGACAGCCTTGACGTACGCCGCTCATGGTGCTGAAACTGTCGGACAGTTCACCGTAAACCCTAACCTGAGCTGAAGAATGGGAATCGAGTGCCGACAGTATGTTCACGTACTTAGTGGGCACACCTCTGCGTTTGAGCGACTCTAAAAGTGTAGATCGATCCACCGAATCGAACGCACCTTTATAGTCGAGAAACACAACAATTGTTGGCCGGCGGTACACATGACGCTGCTCCAAAATTTGACGAAGAGTGAACATGTGATCTACACATCCCCGCCCGGGACGAAATCCTGTCTGTTCTTTCCTAATGTTTACCTCCCGAGCTGCAGTGAGTTGACGAAGTATAATGGATGCTAGAACCCTAGAAATGACTGGGGTCAAACTACAAGCTACGGAGAATAGTTGCCATTTCAAATGTTCCATCTCCATGTAGAAAGCAAAACTGATGTCGACCTGAGGTGTCCAATAAGTGACTAAGATCTTTTGAAAGCGTCGTATGACCACCGGACGAATAGAAATCGGATTGAACTCTGATGACGTAGGTGGGTTGAAAATCTTTGAAACAGATGTGCGACCAATGTTTGTTTGAGAGTGTACGTGTTCATTGGTTAGTAACAAGTCATTGTTTAAGGGATTAAACAGATAGACACGAAGAAGAAAATCAAAAATGTGAAAATTCAGACTACCAGGACAAAAACAACGTCAACACAAATTGCTTTGAACAGAGAGTGGATTTTAACGTCCGATGGGCATGGCCTCAGCAAACGGGAGAATGCGCTTTCGGCTGATTCAGCATATTACAGAGAATGAATTAGAAATGTTGAATCCTTCCTGTTTAGATTAAACTTTTTCCCATTGATGGCACTGGATAACATCTGTCAGCCTCTGGACAAACGTCTGGCGTTTTTACTTGTTTCAAGCAACATGGCAACATACTAGTTGATAAGAGAAACTACCTGACGGTTTGTACTCTCCATGTGCTTTATATTGCAGCTGCACGAATATTTGTGCACTCGTCTAGCCCCCTGAGACAGTAATTCCCTCTCATGCAAACTTATCCTAATGTTTAAAACTAGTCACATGTCCACGTGTGAGCAGAACGTAGAGGAGTTTTGCGTTGTCGTGAAAATCTGATTAAAACTCATCTCCCTCGTTTCATCTCGCCGCTGGACAGTATTTTATACACTCAACAAAGGATCTTCTCAAGGGTTTTCCAGATGATTACGAACCATCACGTGTTTCCCCCATAGGGAGGGAGCGACGCTTCTGCCAAACTTCCCAACATACTACACGATGAATTCTACACCACCTGAAGCCTTGTTTGGTGAGCTCCTTGTTAACTCTACTGAAATTCACACACGCGTGTGATTAACTGACCAATTCCACAGGTACAAAGAAAAGAAGAAAATTCCGGCTCGGAAGAGGGTATGCACCAATTATGAGCATCAATAATAACGAAATTTTGAGTTAAGTGCATCTTTCCGAAGTGCCTTGAAAGATTTGTCATAATATAGATTTCATAGTCACCTGTAGGTGGTGTTCCGTTCGAGTCTTCAGAAGGTGCTGTGAAGATCCAGCAGTGAAATTTAACGAAAAGTAATAACCATATTTTACATAAAAAATTTTGAGTTTCTTTTCAATATTTCAACATACAATAAGTCTAACGTCTGCTGTTTCATTTGCTCATTCTATGTTCATCGAAGCAAATGCACTTGCGAAAGCATGACATATTGTCCGCCTTGGTTACAATTGAGTTATTAATAGGTAACTAGCTTTTTCGAAGATACCTATTGCTTCCATGCGAATCGTGGAGTTACGAACTGCGCCGGTTTTTTGTGTTTCTTAGTCCCGTTACGCACAACATGATGGACATTTAAGTCGTCGCAGGGAAAAGTTAGAAACCATGACAATAAAAGAATTGTAGAAAGCACAGCTAAAATTTGCGCCAATTTATGGGTTGTGAGTTCATATGCTTATCTCAAGGATTTCTTGAACTCTGTCTCACTTGCTTTGCGCTGAAACCAAAAAACACCAATTAATCAACCTCGGCTATTTCCATCAATTGTAGTCGACACACATACAGGGAAGAAACATTTCGTATCGTCTGTCGAACCTCTGCTGCTTTATTGAGAAAGACCAACCGTTGCATGCTGTCAGTTGTCGATGTCCTGGTATCAGATAAACATGACAAGTTACAGAGAACAGTCTGTTCAGTGAACGTTTTTATGGGTTAGTCGGTGGCAATTTCAAGTCTTATACGGGACTAGCTGTATGTCGAAAAATATTTGTTTTTTGTATGAAACTCTGAATGCAACCGAATAATCATAGCCGAAGTAACAACCAACACTCAAGATCTGACTCTGTGGGTGAAGTGTAGACACAGTGGCTATTACGGATAGCATTAATTTTGCTAGCTGATTAGTTGGAATTTCTTAACTGAACCAAGTTAACATTCAAAACTTAATGGTCCCGATTAGCGTTTGGCCAGACAATGATCACGTACTGTATCCGATATTACGTCCTATTGTGACCGCCTGGTAACGAGTCGATCGAGAAGTCAAACAATTACAAATAAAAACCAACAGAAAGCAGTACTACCTTCATAAGTTATAAAGTGCTGATCGAGATTGAACAATAGATTACGCATAACAAGAATAAAAATTATGATTGTCGAGATATTTCTCTGTTATCTAATGAGTAGATCTGTCATGGAATCTCACTAAAAAGAGGAGTTCATGAAGAATGCTTTCTTATCTACTACAGTTGATTTAAGTCTATGCTTGACCGCCGGAATCGGGTTCAGAATAAAGCCCACTAGTTGACAGGTCTACGCTTGAACTTTTCGCAGGAAATCCGGTTTAATTTTCGGCTTATCGATGAACCGAAAATTGATGTCCTAAGAGAGTGCAACTGCAAAGTTATTGTATTGATCGTAACTCCTTTCTGCGAAGTTTCTGTGGCATCTATCAAGGGACACGAAGTTTGTAAACCAAACGAAACGAAATTTATACTGAAACCTATTCGCTAATTCAAAAGGTAAAAACTGTGTATCTTATTGTATTGCGAATCCATTGGGTTTTACACAGACTAAATGATCTTGTGTGGGATGTCAAAACGGTTTGGGTACATTGGATCCCAATATTCATTCACAGTGCAAAGTGTTTTCCAGTCCATGTATTATAATACCAGTGTATTGTTATTCAAAATCGACTGACCCATCAATCTCACTGCAGTTGTCTTACAATTACAAATGAGTTAATGGAGTGAACAAGGCAGAGAAGTGAAATAGTGTCACGTCTGTCTGCATAAAAGTACTTCATGAAATGTTAATGTAACGGACGGTCTTGTGCAAGACTTATAAGTAAATTGCACATATTCTTCGAAGCATGACCCATTTTCTATTGAATACGGTGTAATTCCAAGGTAGTTACTTTCCACTGTACAAAGAAACCTCACTTCATTGTTCATCATTCTGTGGAACGGTGTTACCATGGTGACTAGACATGAATAATACTTAACTATCGTTTGATGTGCACTTACGGAAAAAACTCGGCCCGCCAAGTATGTAGTTGCGTTTTACGATAGGTGAGAAACAACCTTACGCGTTAATATCTTTCTTAGTAAATGATCCAGTGTCTAGTAGATATCACATAAATATCGTTTACACCTGGTATAACTCTTTATAATCGATGAAACTTTTCAGCCAGCCTCTTTTGAAAAAACATTAAACTGGAGTTTTGCTCCTGCTAAAGTTCATTAGTACTTCATATTCTTGCGACGACGTGAATTAGAGTTCCCGTAGTTGAACATTACCTCAATGATCTTATCTGAACACTCATGGTTCAACATATTCACATTTTTGGCCACCGTCGCTTAAACATTAAACACAGTCCAGTGTGGCGCAACGTTTAAATACTATTATTTATTATTTTTGTAACCCTTCAACAAAAAATTTAACTGCGTTATCCTTAACAGTGTGTTAACTTCATGTTAAGTCCTAGAAGTTGGATACCAAAGAATCATCTTCGGAAGAAGCTTACTTTACACTGAGATAGTATCATATAACATCACAAGAGTATTATAGCCTTGTCTGTGAAATGTTTTCACTGTCAGCCAGGAAGTCAGTTAACAGATAATGAATTTTCGTTAACCTAGGTTACAGTATTTTAAGGTTTGTTAACGAAATATTCATGTGGCCTGATAAGTGAATGATAAGTTCTACAAGAACACAATGAATTTCATCACGTTCCACTCATTTACATTTTCTGACCTGATTAGACGCTAGCACCGATCAGTCTGCACACACAATGTCACGCACGCAAAATAAACTTATACTTAGAGGTCAAGATACTGGTCGCGTGTCTTTCTAATTACTCGGTGCATGATCTTCCCAGGTCCTCTTTCACAGGACGATCACAAAGCACTGTTTTTTTGTGACCGCGACACCGCCGTACTTCCACAGTGTTCAATACGATAACGGTGGTCTTTCTTATACGGTTGTCATCAAATTGAGTTTGCTTTCTTAAGGTGTAGGCAGTTGTGTCACCTCGTCAGTGGTCTTTTTAGTTGGTTGAATAGTGCCGCATACGGTAACTACGCTCTTTGGGGAAAAAATGGATTCAAGTCATACAGCAACCGCTTTTTCGGAACGCAACCCAAAAGAGTGAACAAACGTATCACAGATTACAACCCGCTCACAATTAACTTTGGGGTTTGTTCACCTTACTTCCAATCATTGGGAAACGTGGGGATCACGTTCTTATTTCAAATCATTCAAAAAACCTGTGAACTAAACAGAAGGAACAGCCCAGAATGGGATTCATAGGGACTGAACCCTTCAATAACCTTGTCCTTGAGTCGCATTTTGCTCGGTCCAAAAATCTGTTTGGTCAGTGTAAAGGCCTGTATTGTCATGCTTCGGATAAGACTGTGAGCGAGGTCCATAGGAAACGAAGAAGAATCATTATCATACGCTCATTTACTCGAACAATACGGGCCCAGCCATCGTCTACGGTATTTTTATGGTTGACCGTTTATCCACTTCTACTCGTGTGTCATTGTTTCTTAACTAAAATTGGTATATATCAAGGGTGATAACGAAACCGACGCCGACGAAACCACAACACCCTAAATTTGTTTGCGTTTTTCAAATTCAGATGAAAATAGAACACCGTGCATGCGACTCGAGGGAAGTTCAGAAGTTTTTGACATATATGACAACAGGACTGTAAGAGGAAACTGGTTTTCCACACCTCAATATAAGAAAAAACAGATAATAAACACTTCATCACACGATGAGGGAACAGCATGTCAATAGAATGCAAACGTTCACAGTAGAAAAAAGATCCTACAGCCACGCCATGGATTTCATGTTGAAATGAACAGTCGAGTAAACTATGAATCCCGCAGAGAACGCGTGTTAGTTTAATTAACTTCCTCCGAACCTTTTTATTTTAGAGGTTGCTACCTAGTACAGCCCATACGGCGTGCTCATTACATATTGTGGTGGATTGCCAGGCCGGGGGTGCGAGTTTTCGAACGCTCGGCCGAATACCTCAACGTGGGGGGAGTTACGTTCGAAAACCTGCCGCGATCGAATCAAGAACAGCGTGCGCAACCGGATGAGTCATCGCTCGACTGGATCGGACCAACGGGCGAGGCAGGGCAGGCGAAATACGACAGACGGCCAGATCAGAGGCGTGATTTTTCCAACATTTAGAGGAACAGCTCGGCACGATGCTGAAATACGGTCAAGGCCAACACTGGGTGGATGGCGGACAGTACGAGCAGCCGGACGAGCCAACGCGCAACGAAATCGGACAAGCAGACGAGGAATGGCAAGCGAAAAACCCTCCGATAGAAGGCACCGGTCACGCACGTAAACCGGTTAGAAGTGCACACGACGTGTGAACGGAAACCGGGGGGTGCTGCGGGTTGGAATTGCGACTTATAAACGAGACAGCGCGCGTTGCATGTGACTAGCGGTTTGGACAATAAAGATTGTGCTTTGTTGGACGCCTTCTCGCTACAATATGTACTGCTTATCTGTCATATGTCTGGTAAAACTGCCTTACGACTTGCATGAATAATTTTCGTCCACGTCGTCCGAACCAGCACAGATTGATTGGCCGTTTTAATAAAGAAGGTCAGACTTTTGCAAAATTGCTCTCTCAGATGAGGGGCAGCATTGGAAAGTTCGGCCAAACAGTAAAAATTCCAACCTCATGTTCATTGAAAAATTGAGTTCATTTTGTGTGGTATGACGGTTGTTGTCGTTTTTTGTACAAAGGATGTTATGTTGATAAACTCAACCAAAAATGGATCAATTTTTATCTAACCATGTGAACTGAATCCCATCAGTAAACAAAAAGATGAATCTGTTCGGATTCACTGGAAGATATTTGTCTCTACCGAAGATACTACATAACAGACGCGATGAAAGCTACATCACTCAGAAACATCGTCTCAAGTTGATCGTACCATCATATTGCTGCCCCTAATACTTGCTTAACTCTTCCGATATAATTACTACGATAATTTAACCCTGCCTATTAGTGCACATCTACCCTCGAGTTTGTTTTTAGCACACATAAGATTAGTGCACTCTAACAATGTAATAGACTTATAAAATAGTGTCTAAACACAGAAGATTGTTGAGTGATGAATAAACTGCTCGTCTTGTCTGAGCCACCGCATTTGTAAGGCTCACATTACTGTCCATTTCTCAGCAGCGCCCGTCGTCAATGTACTATAGAAATGAAATAAAAATACTCCCTAGAGTTTTACACAAACTTGAGAGGCTCAATAAAGATGGATCGTTTGACGGCGAGTTTCAACAAATTTTCGGCATTGTTTGATTGGAACTCGCACCTGACAGTAGCTGTTTATAAAAACCTAAGATAACGGTGAGCCAATATTTTTTGCTGAACAGACTCCAGTGTTAAGTACTCAAAGGCATGGGCAGTACACTCTGCCAATTCATTTTTCAATAGGTCTAACATCTCCAGCACAAACTAATCAACTATATTCGTATCTCATTCCATGCCCACGAGCTGGAAATTCCAAATTCGACTGCCAGGATACTAATTTTGCACAGATTTTCAAATCGTGAATACTCATCTGCATCAAAGTATTTTACTAGGGCTACGTGGTTCGAATGTAGACCCTCGGAAACGTAATGCGTGCACAGTAGTCAAACGTTGGACATTGAAGAATCGTCCACTTCTAACCGCCACGGTCATGTGGTGCATAATATTCTGTTTCAATATTCAGTGTTCACAAAGAACAGTTTGTTCAGTCGTCTTTCAGGAAATATGTATCCTGGTAGCTAAATTTGGAATGTAAAGTCCACTATTGAGGAACGAGGCGTAGATGAGGCTGATTAGCCTATGTTTGGAATGTTAAATCCAACAACGGATAGATTTGTAGGTCGTTCTGATCATACATCTGAACGGCTGGCGCTGTAATCCGTCCAACACAAACGAGTGCATCACATCACAAAGCCGGTGATCAACTGTCTAATATGAATGAATAAAAAACGGATCTACACAAAATAAGATTTTGCATTCCGACATCACGTTACTAAAACGTAACAATATCATGGTGGATAAAAGGTGTAGGTGCAAGTTGGGTAATCGGTATATCAAATCCATTATTACATTCTCTGACACCTCTGGATACAGCGGAAATATGCTTGCTTCGGGGAAGGAATAATTAATGGTATATAGTCACAGGTTTCAATAGCGACAGTGGGCATTGCGAACCAAAGCGTGCATAACGTTAACATTGCTATGTTGCATATCTCAAAACTCGTTAATTGTGAAACAGCACGTATATAACTTGGTAAGGGATAAGACAAATTTTAACTTTGTCCAGATTATTTCCATGTAAAAGCTGGATTCAATTTGAAATGACAGCATGGTAAATAGCGATACGTGATGAACCAGATGAATCTAGTTCATTAGTTTGAATTGCTCAGTCGCTGGGAGCTGCATGGCGCGAGGCAAATTTGAAAAAGTTAAGATCGTCATAATAAAAATCAGCACTAAACAACCTTCAGTTTCGAAGCAACAGATGAAGAAGACTGAGAACACTGGAAAACGTTAACTCACTTCGTAACCAAAAGAGATTTTATGAATGACCTTAGGTAAACCAAACGGAAATGGAATTTAAAATAATGAAGCATTAGCCCCTTCACGTCCTTCAACGACTTAAATCACGGAGAGTTCTTATCTGTTATTGTTGCCAAATAACTGCAGTCATGACAATGAGGATACATTCTTCTGGTTACAGACTTACCTCTCTGATTGGTAATTCACAGATTACAGCTTTTGCGGCGTGTAAACGACTGCTATCTAACCGTTGGTTGTTGCAGCTGTACACACGTCATTTGGCTCAATACTGACCCCACTGTTAGACACTGCAATACACAGGAGGGAGCTCCATAGGGCAGAGTTTATGTCCACACAGCAACCTGCTATCTTGAGAATCCAGTTTGAAAGAATAAGTTTTCAACATTTCATTTTAGATTCATGTGGAAACAGTTGTCAACATGCAACCAGATGTATTGAAACTTTGACAAATTTTGACACTGCGTCTCCTCAGATGCTTAGGCTTCAATGTGAATTGCCCTAATGCTGCCAACCTTCGTACCCATGGGACCACACTTAGTAGTTTGATTGTGAGTAGGCTGTGAATGAGAGCCTCCCATAAGAACTGTCTTTTGTAACTAAGGGCCAAATTCAGGTCTGCAATCCGTTCACTCTAATGCGACACGATGAGGTACATCGAAAGAAAGCTTAAAGAGAGACCTTCCAGAGATTTTCGTAACAGTTTCAGAACAAAATTGATTTATTCACCGTGCTTTACAGTGTTTGAAGAAACACATCCCATGCAGTCTGCGTGGAATTTCCTCACTACGAAGTGTTTGTGGTCGATCAGGCATTAGTCAGCGCAGTTTGGGCGACCAACGTGCTTGGCTTCACATGAAGTGGAATCGAGTAATGATATATTATCAAGATTACACTAACGACCTGAACTGAATTTGTGTTAATGTTTAGACAAATCCTGCGGACCAACCATAATTCTGCAAGTCATTTTGTTGTCCGTGTTCGATAAACACGAGTGAATTTCAAGAAACGTGCATCGTCTCTTACCCAGAGGAAGTAACTGAGAAAGGCATCCATTACACTGGGGACAGGGGAAGCGAAATTGTCGAGCAATATCCCACTCTAATATCCAAACGCTCATATTAGCTTATGAGGATGCTGCGTGTTTTTCAGCTCTCAGGTAGACGGCGGAGAGAAATCGCTGGGTTTCGATCAGTTGAATCGTGCATTTTTAAATGGCGCAGGTATTTTGAAGTCGAACCTGATAACTAAAGTCGCACGAACTATATCACGATCGGTTTTACATGCAGTGCTTTCATTCAAACGAGCTGCACTGGGAAAGTATACAAAAGCATGATGTTCAAGTGGAGACGTATTCTGTCAACCGTCATGTGTAATTGGTGTCTAAAAAACAGGCATAATAGATAAGGCATCAGATGCACACATACACTTCGAAACAGTTACCGCTGAAAAAGGCTATGAGCACCAACCCAAATAAGGAAGGTGAAAGTGATGAAATAACATAAATGGACGAATTGAAATAATTGAGGTCTCCGTCAGTATTTATTTCATAGAAATTGTTTTAGAAATAATATTGAATATACGCAAATTAACAGAGTAAAGCTACACGTCAAATTCACAATGGCAATACTTTGGAGGAGAACAGCTAACATACACACATCCACTAAAAATCGGCGAAGGGCACTGATTTGAAATTTAGACAATAAGTGGAGAGCTGACAAACCACTCGCATTGAAGAAGGTATGAGACAAAATACGAGGATAAAAGAAACTTTCGCAGACAGTGAACAATTGCACAGAAAAAACCGAAAATTTACCCTAGATGCAGCCAAAAATTGGATTAATTCCACTTGGGTAAACTAAGTTCATTCCAGCCAACAATGTAAATACTACAACAGAATGTTAGATGTGAGCAAAACCATGAGAACAGAGGAAGAAATCTCCCATCTGACTAATGGGAACAAAGTGAACAAGAGAATGATATGGTACAAGTGCGAAAAAACCTATTAGGGAAATATAGATCATTGAAAGGGAAATCTCTCGCGATAAAAAAGATACATTACTCGCCAAATTAGTGAATATGTGAGAAGAATGGGTGGCAGGAATCTAGTGTACACTGAGTCAGAATGCGGAAGCACAATACCTGAAATCTAACAAACCCAACGGCCAGCGTATATCGAACAGGTTTCAGTATCTAAAATTTCATACTGAATGAGGAAGATTTCCTAGATATCGCGGAACGAAGTGAGGAAAGGGCGAACAACAGATAAAGAAGGCTGTTCGCAAAAAACGAGTGAAATATAAGCGAAACTCAAGAGATATGTCCACAAAATCTAAAAGGCAAATGAACAATTCAACGATTTATACGACTAATCAGCCGTTCCATCATCAACCGCATATATTCAACTGTGCATATACTTAAGAGGGCCGATGAAATTAATTCTTCTGTTCGTTCTTGTGAATGGATTTGAATGAATGTGAAGATTAAGTTCGTCAATATTTGCGGCATTCAACTCTACAGAGGTGGTATGCATTTGGACGATTTATACGCCTAATCAGCCCTTCCGTCATCGACCGCATACATGTGGGTAGTGTTGTTAATAACTGCAGACAAAACTGCACACAATTTACGGTCGACTGAGGTATCTGTCAATGTGATGACGTATTAGAGTGTATTTGCAGATTACTCTTGAACGTCAACCTTGTGATCAGCATGGCGCTTTGGTTAGGTTCAACTAGCAAACGACGTGTCAATAGGAGAACAAACAACAATTAACCATTGTTCAAAAAACTGGTGATTTCAAACGATGTTCAGCGTAATATCTCAGGATTAACAAGTCCAATCTTTTCATGTCCCCATTTAATTCGCGTGTAAACTATGAGCATCTGCCTTCAGTTACCAAACTTACGTCCACCATACATCAAACCATTCAGGCATCATTGAACGCCATATTTAATATGTAGAAACCGGTGGTATACGCAAATGAAGCGTGTGCATTCTAGCAGGGTTCGAGCAGATGTGAAATTCGATTCATCTGAGTGTACCGTGGTGAACCACAGAATAGCAAAACCAAAGATGACCACAAATTTAGGGATCGCACTATCCGCAAATCCTCTTCAAACAATCAGAGACAAAACTGTTAACGCCAGTGAAGGACAGGTATCTCGCTGATGCGTACTGAACTAATCCTTTGTAAAGAACGCATCCTATGACGTTAGGGGGAAGTTTCACATACTACACCAGATCACCGTCAACGTGTTGGTTCTCCCCAACTACACCGCCGATTGCCGCATCCATACTGTATACTTGAACGATAATTGATGAATTACTCAAGAAGTGACCTGCATTCTGGAGATATATGCGTGGAGGAAAAAGAATATAGATACGAAATCTGCGATCTGACCGGGAAAGAATTATGGTTCATGTTGAGTTCTGAACACATGCGGAGCAACAGATCACTGGGCCAGCCAAGTGATCATCTTGCGTGACATGCCAAACCTACAGGAAAAACGGTAGAATTCGTTGTGGATCAGCAGATGTGAAACTGACAGCACTGGGCTTGCATATTCCAAGGTCTATACACACGTGAAACATACGTATGCGGAACGCAAATTGGGTTATCGATTTCGAACATGGGGGCGAATCACGTATGGCTGACAGACAAACGGGCAGATGAAAATCTTCAGTGATAACCTAAACGTGAACGCTGAACGCTTAAATTGTAAAGCTCCCGCTCTCAGAAGCCCCAAACATTTCGTAGCATTCCTCATACTTCTCAATTTCTTATGGGACCGTGACTTCTCAGTGACATATCAGATCAAGTGCTCAGATTCCAAAACCAAATCACCGTCATTCACTGCGCATGCAGGCGTCCAAGTTTGAAAAGTATCATTCACATGTTCCGGCCGTCACATGATCAGCCGTGGTTTGGCGTAATGAGGGAATAACGCTGCAAGTGAATACTTCGCAAGCCATGTTGCTTGGTCGGATAAAGACCAGAGTTTCGTTTGTCAGAGTGGAATGTAACATGTGTACATGAGACAGGTTTGTATCAAGACGGTGATCCGCCTTGAGTTCAATGCCCAACCATGTGGGATACGGTCTGACATGTTTGTCAGGTTATTGCTCCCAAGGCGTTTCCCATGAGGTTGTGGGAGAGGCTTCTCCTCAGTTAAGATACCCTCCGCATGTGGTTATTCAGGAAAGCATTGCTTGCATAAAAGTGTTCCTTCTTGAGTGGCTCCGTTCCTGAGGAGTACCGAGTGGAAAACACGGAATTCTCTCCAAGGATCGTGGAGTTTCTCAAAACAACTGTCGTGCCGCACTTAACTACCATCAGATACTGTGACCACTACTCATGCACGTGGTTTCAGCAATAACCAATTTCCGTCAAAATATCGTGTGCACTTTGTTGAATCATTGACAGATGGTCCTCTACTCCATGTGCAGCTGATCCTTAGTTAACGCACGTGAACATGTGCACATTTTAGAGGTTGTGAGGAAAGTCCGATGTTAACTCGTACTGGAAGGCGCACAGGGA
>QNGE01003049.1:45635-95218 GCA_008508345.1 Paragonimus westermani | reverse complement strand
TGGTTAACTAGTACCCATTGAAATTCACACAGATTCATGCAAAATCTGTTGGGCCATCAAATGTCTTTTTCAATATCCAACGTTAAGTTGAGAGCGCTTGCGAAAATGGGATTCAACACGGCACCAATCAAATAACTATACAAGGGGGTTAAATCTCTCACTTTGCATAACACTTTGAATGAACACTGAATTGAGGATGATATTGGATTGGATGCCATCACACTTACACTGATCAATTCTAGTGAGATTGTTTGACACCGTTCCAATCTCCTGGTAGTATTCAGTAATTGGAGCACTCGGCGCAAGTTTCCGATGGCTACAATCGAGCTATCACTACGAATTTTGTGACAGTTTTGGTGGTGTTTCGTCAGAGTTGTGAGACTCGTTGAGGAGTGACGTCTCAAGTTTGACATGAATACCGTTCGTTGATTTTTTCAAGGTTTGTTGCGTTAATTTTGATATTGCTGGACCATGATGTTGAAAGGTGGCCCTTAGCTTTGCTCTTTCCATTAATTGAGACATTACCGGTGACTATGGCACTTGATTCGAGCGGAGAAAAAATCACTGATGTGTGTTTTAGTTGCTCTGCAGTGGTTAATCAAAATATGGATTTTTAATGAATGGAAATCCCGTTCTCCACGGACTCAGTTCTCCTTGCTTAGCCGTCCATGGCTTGTGTAGGTTGAGTTTGATCGCGTTCAGTTCAATGCGGCTCGCCGTGGGCCAGTTCATTTTACTTCATTGGGCTTCAATTCAGCTCACAGGACGTGTGTTGGGAGTCCGTCATGTTCGGTTCCCTGCATTTGTAGGCTCTGACATTACCGGCGTACCTCAACCCGAATATAGTCACTAGTGTTGGTCAAGCGATCCGGTTACGAATGTTGGTGTGGGTTTGTTCACGCGACGGACCCGTGCTTTCGCAACAGTACGTGGGTACACACATCGGTCTGCCTGTTGGTGTACATAAAATCCAAATGGCGACGAAACTGATCTACGTTTATTTATCTGTCCACATTATAGAACCAGGAGGTAGACGTGTAGCGAAGTCACCATAGACTCTCTCAGTCCCTCAAATTCCCCGTGCCACAAGCTTTATCTTTTTGACACCACCACATCTTTTCATGCTGCCTTTCGAATGTAGTTTTGCTACAGCCAACCGACATCAAGGGTGATGAACCGGTGTAAATACCGTAGGTTTACTTGTTGCTGAATAATGAATGTACACCACCTTGTTTCGTGTCATATTCTTTGCGATATCAGAGGCCCAGTCGTCACTAGTGGAAATGGTACTCAACCATTTCAACGGTTGGTTAAAGTCCCAAGGATGACCGGAGTCCCCGCGAGCATTTGCCCCTTCTAGCGGATGGCATGTGTTCCCACTGAACGTTCTCCTACGCCGGTTTCTCTGGCGTTTACATACAGAGTGAACAATTAGAAAAAGTTTGGTTTTGTTTAACTGCGACTGCTGAACTGCGTTCGATTAAGCCTGGTGAGTCATAGGCTTGACACAAACCGGTCTGAGAGTCTGGGCTCTCGGAGTGGTATTCTCCTATACCGAATACCCCCCTTCTTGCCACGGCAGCAAAGTCCGCTGATTAACCGAATTGAACCAGTACAAGCTGCATTAAATTGAAACTGATACGTAATCTCATGCTCTTGCTACTTTCAGAGCCAGATTCCAAAGGGCTGCCAAGGCTGTTCCGTGAACTCTCAGGTCCACTGCCACTGATATCTCGCGTGCTTCAAAAGCAGGGACACAACAACATTCTGAGGCCCTCTTTCCGGCTGTTCCTACAAGACTCAATCCAGCACCTTTCTGCCGTTAGTGTAGAATCAAAACTGATTTGAAGTCACCACAATTGCGGCTCTCGAAAAGCTGAGTTCGGCTGTTCTGAAGGACATTGTAACTGTTTCTGATCTTCTAGGGTGCACCGGAAGCCGATTAAATCTCTGCCAGGAGCATGTCCCTGGTTTCAGGCAGAGCCTTTATATAAAAATCAGATACTGGACGACTGACCTCAATTCCGCCTTGTAATCACTCAGGAAACCGGTCCGGCACACACTACTAAACCGTGGTTATCAAGAGATGCATTTTCAAAGACAAGCTTATCCCTCTACAGTCCCAAAAACCGCTCAACAACTCTGGGGTTCAGGTATACTCTGATACGCCCCTGTCAAAACGCGGCAGATATAATCTTGTTGGCCCGGAACCAGTGCCCATCAATCGATCTTGATACACTGGACTGGTCAACTTTCAAAGACAGCGTATTTGTTAAATTCTCGGTCTCAATTCCGAACGAGACAGAACTCATCCACTCAAAAAATCGTGTGCATTTGCAATAAAGCTCAAGCTTCAACCTAGGACGTTGCGGGAACGTGCGCGTACGATGCCGCGGCTAGATAGAGCTGGCTCGTAAACCTTCCCGTGGACTACGAGCGGCGCGGTACGAGTAAATGGGTGTCAATCGGTCGTGAACTGTGTAATAAGAAGTCGGATGAAACGGCCTTCCAAGTCAACGGTAACGTGTGGAAAAGTGCCATGGTATATGTCATGGCGGCTTTACCTCTGGCGTTGTTTCATCTGTAGCCGAATTTGAGTTCACACTTCATAAATCCGTGAAGAAACGAGGGTTGGTTAAAGCACAGTGCAGAATCCTCGCTAATTGTCTCCAACCGCCTATAGAGAACGTTAACCATATTGAACAATTTGTGCAGAAACTGAATCAGGCTTCATGCCCTCAACTCCCTCCAAGCCTTCCTTCGTAACAATTCAGTACTTACTGAGATTCAAAAAACAATTCGGCGTGTGATTTTTCCGAACGGTTCTGGCCGTTGATTGGGAGGATGCTCTGCGCTACTCCATTTTACTGGACATGTAAAGAATGGACCCTTGATAGCTAGCTTAGAAATTATAACCATCCCAGACTCTCCCCATGTCTCCCTGGTGAGTGAACCCAATCAATCAGAAGTGAACTTTCCGACCTCCCGCCACTCAGGTGCCGAGGAGTGCATGCTCGCGCAACTTTTCTACTTAGACAGGGCATTGGGTTGCATGGGGAATGCCGCTGGATTCACTCGACGTTGCACCCGCCACACCCCGTAGCGGCGTGAAAACCTAATCATGAACGATGAGTTGGTGGTTGATAAACCAATACTGACCGCACCAATCGGTTTGTGCAATCACGCAGTCCTCTCATTTAAGCTCATCTGCGGCACAATTCTTACCTACCGTGCTGCTGCTAATCGCGGAAAGTGCTGCAAAGTGGATATGAGAAGCCAGGTGGCTGGTTGGCAGCACAGTTTTTGAAGGCCCTCATCTCAACTACTCTGTGGATGGGTTCATAAAGTCGTCAACTGCTGTTCTTTCGAAATATGTTGATGAATACATAATAATTTTTGCTCCAAACAGGGTTCACCTTCGGGCTACAGTTGCCGTGCCATCAATTACTGTGATCTGAAGGGGCCAGAACCTCTGTGTATTATATGATTTCTTTTGCACCTCACTCATTTCGCTGTCACCAGAAACTCGCCCTTCATTTTGTTAATCTTATCCCTGACCTTCTCTCTTCTGCGCAGATATGTCGCAATCTGAGAGAGGCCGTCAAACTCTACTTACTACGATGTCAAAACCGCTGATGACCTAAACGTGGACTACAGCAGCGATTCTAGGCAATCGTCTCCGGTCATCTAGGTCCTCGTTTCCACCAAATCTGAATGCATCAGCGGGGTAGACACTTCATCTTCAGTAGTATTGGTTTGTTTCATGTGTAGTAATGACAGCCATCCCTGGCAGTATACTTTCTTAAGTATGGCACAAGCCTTCTACGTATCCCACTGATCACCCTAGTCCACGTTTTATATGGTCTATCACCATCAGTGACTTGGCGGGCACTTCCATTCGTGCTTTCTTTAGGTAACGCTTATGATCAACAGACACTCTTCCATCCTGCTCACCGAATTTCTTACGTAGCAAGTTGTGCGGGTCACACCTGGACCACATGGAAGCCCTGGTCACTGGCCCTGGGAAGCACGCGTTTTCCATACAAATTGCACTCGGCAACTGTTACGCTTATCAACTATGGGACAATACACGACAGAGAGGGGCTCGTGAATAGCACAATTTTCTTCAGCAGTAGTGAGCGAAAATTCCTCAGTTGTTACCGTCCACTCATCCTGCTATCACCTATATAGAACGTTTCGCAGATGCTCGCATACGAACGGTTCTGGAGTTACTTGGTCAATTGAGGCTTTTACATCGGCGTCCAATGCGTTTTTTAGCAGATTCTTGTGCACCGCAGATTTGCTGATGGCCACCAGTCCGTGGACAATTTTAGTAGGTACAGACAGTAGCATTTTTCCTATATCTTTCAACTCCGACAAAGAGTCTGGCCACATAAAATAAACTGTTTTAATCGGTAGGCTGTGCTAGCATGAACTCGAAGCCAAACATCTTCAGTGGACGAAGAAGTGTCCAGCAGACTTTTGCTACAGAGCATTCTCGGACTGCATGTCTGGATGCAGCTGAACACTCCAGTACTCAGTTGTTGGCTCAGTTCTATTTTCGATAGTCTTTAACAATGCTCCATTTTCGCGTATTTCTCTATTAACAAGGTTTGGCGATTATGACTACGTCTTCGGAACGATGATACTCGTGCCGTTTCCATACCCCACAAAAGGACCTTAACAATTTGAAACGAACCGGCTGGACTTCAGTACCTGTGAATGCGGAGGCCTGCGCACTCACAACTTGTCGAGCATAACGTATTACCGATTTCAGACAGTTCCTCTCTTTTTAGAGACAATTAATCTGCACATCCCCCGAATCTTCCCAGAAGTCGAAGAGAATTTTAGACAAGCTATTGGATCCTCGACGTTCCCATTGTTTTCATTCCGGTTACTATCAGCTTCTTGACACTGGGTTGAAAAATGGCCGCACCTTCAAAGTGAGATCACCATCTCGTTAACATTTGGTCAGAAGGTTAGTGATATAACGAAGCTTGCAGCGTTGTGCCGCTGAGGAAGTTCGGTGTCAGAAGAATTAGATCACTATCCACGTGTTTCTGAGAAGACTGTCGGTTTGGGAGACAGCGTAAACAAGAAGTGCGTGCAAACTTGGCTGCGTAAATAACGGTGAAAATATATCACTTATTTAACCGCGTTCGTCTGCGATACTACTGACGGGGTACTACGGGATTCGGTTTCACAGAAGTGGAATAATATCCCATCATTATACTCTGCGTCAAATTAAGGAAGGCAACTTATTTTTTTAACGGATGCTAAACGTTGCGTTGGGCCATGAGGACTGCTTGCTGCAAAACAGAAAACTTAAGATACGTGTGTAACGCATTCTTAGCGCAATATTATGCGCTGAAATAATCCACAAAGGATGAACCCTCTCCATTAGCATTGATCTGAACGAACTGTCATGGCCGCAAATTGTCACAAATTTAGCGAGCCAATCGAGTGAAGATTGAAATAAAAGCCCGAGCGACAGTAAGCAGTCTCAGTTCGGTAAAAGGGCACGTTCTTATGGAGAAGAAGCAGTGAACACGATTGCTATTGAACGTTTTGACCCGCCAGCTTTTCTGCGTTTCGTTCTATGAGCTTCCATCTGTCAACTTAGTTGTTTGGATCAAGTATAACCTGTAAACATACTTCTGTCGGTAGATGTTTGTGCGCGAACACTGGTTGGCTAAACTTTCTTCAATCAGGAAACCGCTCCAATCCTCCCATCACATTAAGTGTTATTTCGTCTTTGTATTGACCGTTCTTCGAGCACTCCTCTTCGCTCTTGATTTGTGACGTCGCCATTCCAAATGCAATTGAAAAACGCTCAAGTGTTGAGTTAGCAATGTAATTACTCGATAACTCAGCACTCTTTCACTTGTGAAACATTTGGTTAATACACCCTATTCAAACGATTAATGGTGAAACCTTCAGAATATACGTACATCCATAATGCCAACACCGTGACCTACAAATTGGACAACGTCAAAGTTTACGCTATGTTGATTTTGTTGAGGTCCGTTGGATTACTTGTGAGATTGTTGGGCTGAGGATGGTCTGGGCCAAGTTTGTTGATAGGTGCTTCTGCTTTTCTCATATCGCCCTCAAATTAGATGCGCTGACCATAATTTTTTCTTGGTTTAACTACCACAGTGGTCTACATTGATGATATTACCTGCTGCCTAAAATTCTGAAAGAAAGTAGACACTATTCATTCTAGAGTAGCTCATGATCCCCATCGTTCTTCGACTTGCAATCAGTTGTTTATCTGCGGCCCGTCTAATTCCACTTTATCTTCCCCAGTTCCTGGGTGATGCCTAGCTTTCAAGTTCGTTGTGCAGGCACATTCCTAGACCAATTTTTGACGATTTTTTTGCATTCGGAGCAGAACACTTGATCTTCTTGTATAGTTATTCAATTAGTACCCCGGTAAATCCGCTTCATACTGACGCTTTTTGTTCACTACTCCGGAAGCGTTAGGTATTCGAGAAGAGCATTCATAGGATTTCCGGATTACGCGCAATTCGGCGTGGATATAAATCGGCGGTGGGCATCTTAATGTGCTGTAATTAAGCACATGCACGTCACATCGACTTGTCCTTCTTTACGAAAAAAATTCAGAGAGCACCGTATGCCTAGACACTCACGGATGTTGCGCCCGGATGTTTACTAGTCTTTCCTGCCACTTTGAATCTACTCGCGGGTGTTCTTATGGGCTTTATTTCAAAAAGTTGCGTCTATAGAATGGCAAAAATCTATTGATTATTAAGCTCGCTGAGCGACCTATTCCGATCAGGAAAGACGGTGGTAAAGGTGAGATTGTGTGTGTCAGTACACGACCGGGGTTTACGCTACTCAAACTCATTCATTTTCGCAGACCATATATCTTTCCTAGTTGCTAGAACCAGACAAACGATGGGTTACATTGAACACTCATTCTTCCTACCTGCTGCAAGCTTACATCTTTATTAACTATGTGTACGACCCCAGTTTGAGTACCACAATTTCATATATGGCCACCTGCGCAAGTCTGATAGGCTAACTCTGGAAAGCCCCAACGTGCATTCACGGAAAACTTATTGGGTTATCCATCTTCTGTGAGCTACACGAAACGCTGCCAGACGCTTGCAATTGATCCTCTGGTTACGGCGACTCAAGCTTAACCTTGCACTCATGTATAATCTGGTCTGTGGCAATAAATTCACCGTAAGCCTTGTGACTCTCTTACACCACAGGTCGAAGCATAACCTCAGAAGCAAGCACTTCACCTCGACAGCTGTTAAATCCCGGGAAAAAAGCGCTCAAAATTTTCCTAGTAAAATATTCCTACATCTGGAACACACTCCCGCATGTAGTTAGAGCCGGTAAGAATATACATTAGTTCAAACGAAGCTTAGAAACTTTTCTAACAATAACGAACGTCATGTATATTTTCAAGCGTTACCTGTCTGAGAACGTTATCTCTGAGAGCGAACGTGATAACATCTGAGATGAAGCCCTCTGTATTGCGTAATGTTACGTCATGCACCCCTCAAACTGATCAAAACTATCAATTTCAGGATAAGTCTTGTACTTTTAGAGTTGCCGGTGAACAGGAAAACATGTCTGTGGTTAACATGTGTGGGTGTTAATATACACATACCTGTTAGTAATAACCCAACCATCCTGGTACGCCGTTACCCCATAATTATTGATAGCTCGTGTGTTTGTGTTGTAAATCAACATGCAAAAGCTGAACATGCTAAAATAGTTTGAAGAAAACTCGATCTGTTCGTCTCATGACTACATATAAACTTTGCGTCGCAACTCTTCCTTTTTCTCCCCCTGATAGGCCACCAGGCAACCTCTCGGTAGTGTCGGACATTCTTCTCATTTTATATGTCGGCCGTACAGAGATAATCGACATCTAAATTCCACAATAATCGCGTACTAGAGAAAGATTATAATCAGTCCCTCTTCTAGAGTCATTTGTTAACAGCCGTTCGCATATACTGTATATTCCACCAATTAACACGATGCTATCAAAGTCACATAAAAGGTTATGCCAAAATATCACATATTCCTTTGTTCGCCATAGCCAACATGGTCAATTTTACGTTCTCCCGTTTTTCGTGTGATCTTGCTCTGCATTCTAGGTTCCACTGATATAGCCCACGCGAGAAAATATTCCACCCCGCTTGGACACTCAAAATCCCGCGATGGTTGAGCATATCGTAAGGCACTCAAAATTCTTTGGAATTTGAGCAAAGAATGGCGTTCGGTCGAGAGGTCCATCCGTTTCCTCGCAAAAGTATATACGTTTCCATCTCCCTCCCATCAATGAAAATTTTCCTGCATATTTTCCCTGGACTATCTGCATGGAATCATGATCAAATCTTCGCCAATACATCCACTCTATCCTCCAAGCGTCCCTTTTTTAGCACGACCTTGAGCAGTAGATCAGTGATCACCTCGTGGAGTTCCAATTGATGTAACAAATCAACTATATTATGGAATCGTGCAGATCCCAAGTGCTATCGTCTCAGAAGTATGTATCTCAAAGTCTTCTTTCTAAAAATGAACTGTCCCTCCATATAATGTCTGTTCTGTTGCTCTATTCACATAACTGACTCATTGTACAATTTACTATTGTAGTGTTCAAATGCGTATTGGCTTAAAATTCTGTTCATTGGTCACACTCTTCTGAGCACGTTTCTCAAAAATGCGCCGAGAAATATATCATTACTATTACCTATGGGTCTCCAAAGAATTCCTCGAGGTCCAAGAGTTTGCCAGCCTTAACGAGTTCAGAAGTTTTTTAGTTATGCACGTAAAGGATAATGTTTTGTAGGTGCTTAGTTCAAGCGCGAACTCAAGGAGTGGACGGTTGAATTAGGCAAGTAAGTATGTGTACTACTGAGGTAACTTCGTCGATGGCGAACCGGTGCATCGAATGCGATTGACATGGAACCGAAACCCCTGGATTTCGACGTGTTTAGTCAGTTGGGTTTACACACTATCAGTCATACAGTCCTCGTTATACAGGCTGTAGACACGTTTTTACATCGTGAATAGAAAAATCAAATTGGTGATTAGCTACTTTATTTTGCAGCGCAATCACGAAAAATGTGCTCTGTCCTACGATTAGCATCCTACAAATGACCAGCACACTCCAAGTGGAGTAAACGACCCTAGTCACTACTCCAGTACATCACCCCCACCGTTGGGCTAAGACATTACGCTATGACTCCTTATGGTGAGTGCACAACTACCGTGAGTAGTTGCAAAATCTTCTATCGGTTGAAACCTTCAACAATGAGTAAGTGGATTTGTGTACATCGATGTTGCAGAAGGTCTGCCTCCAACAGTCAACTCAAAAGAGACCAACGGCATACTCAGCGTCGCTGAAGACAAAAATAACACACTCACACATACTTCACAAAGAAGCAGTAAGCGTCATTGGTCAGATGCTTTCCTGGTGTGGTCAACGCCAGTGCTATAATGGAACCAACTGCGACGGGTCAGTCTTGCAGCATTTCGCGGTTTTGGTCTCAGTTTGAAGTTATATCAGTTTTTGGTCCACGATGGGGTGGGTGATGGACGAATCGTGGCGTATGATTATGTTCACAAATACTCCTGTCTGCATCATCCAATTGGAAGTTACGTCACGTGATTGAGGATTACGTTCCCGTCAGAACGTTTGAGATGGACGGAATGACCGTCCGAACGCAAGCGATATAGATCACCCCTGGGCGCCACATGACGTTATGCTACTCCCATGTTCGGGTTGCCGTTAGGAAACACGTGATCAAATATGAAGAACTCTATAATCGCCATGTAGATAAATTCACTCCGAAGCCGGCACTTGTTTCATTGCATAGCTATTTCTGACAACTCGAACGATTAAACGCCATCGCCCATTTAAGACCAAAGCTTAACCAAGATGTTAGAACAATCAGACAAACGGACCTCATGTTTATGAAGTACTCGATGTGCAGTTGGTTTTATGCAGAGCCTAAGTAAGCCAATTATGCACAGTTAGGTTTTGTTCAATCCGGAAATAGAAAAAATAGCTGTTTACAAGATGCAAGTGAACGACTTAAAAGCGCACTCATCCAGGGGGTGAATCGGCCACGGTCATCACTAAAACTTGGTTCCACAGAGTGCCTAGTGCGGAGTTTGTGCGATTCAGTGCACCTACCACCGTGACCGCTGTGAGGCGGGTGTTTTCAGATTGTACAAACGTTCTTGGTATTGATCCATCTCAATTGGTCTGCTCCCCCACTGCGTCTTAAGTGACTCCAGGTGGCATCAAAACCGTCACTGGTAGCAATAAGTAAGGCTACATTCTCGATGTTATCTGGCGCTTGCATGTAAAACGAGAAGAAGACGATTTCCACGGATGCCAAACTAAAAGCAAGCGATCTGAAAGAAACTGGTTGGAAGTTTGCGGAATATGATGTATATTCAGCGCATGGATCCCTCAACTTTCCAGCCTTCGAATTCACTTACGCCGGCTGTCCAGCGTAAAGTTAAGTGTTTTTAACCATATGCCATGCGAATTTGACTAAAGAATGCACCTAAGCCGATCATTCAGAGTAAACTTCAATGCGCTGGACCATATGTTCTAATCGTAAGGTCTGCTCCTGTCAAGCTATTCGCCACACTTTCTGAAAAGTGTAAAGATTTACACCTTCTGGTGGTTTTATTTGGAAACATATATTTAAGGACCCTTTACAATCATATCGTCAAACCAGCTTATGCGGGACACAAGTAAGCAGCAAATAGGGCAGTCGGTCACATCCACTAAAGTTAGCTTAATCGCTGGTATCCATAAGATAAACTTCTGGATAATTTCCCCACGGCGTTCACGAACATATTTCGTTTTCACTTCAGCGTTGATGACTATACACCGTTACAATTATGTCAGCTGTGTCCACCTACCTTACAATCGTCCAATCCTTAGGTTAACCAAAAATGATTCAATTTTCCTACTACCCAGGCTCATTGTTAATCATTTGAAAACTCCACTTACTAACAAAATCGAAAAATTCAGCCACTTCACCAGCAGCTCTAGCCATCAAAACGACCGCAATTTCTTACCGCCCTCGGTGACAAAATCGTTTAGTACAGCGAAATGATTTCTGATACTATTCATAATGCCTAGTCACGATTCATTTGACATTAAAAACTCATCCATTAAGGTCTATTAGATTGAAGATTTAGCCCCCGGGGTGAGTCTCAGTCGCCGAGGTAACCACTCATCACCTTAGATTAAAATAACCCTTTTCTCTCTGGTTCCCGCCTATCACAGGGTAACTTACGGTTTAATCTATTTCAGTGAGGGTTATTCGAAAACCCGTGTTTTACCTTTTTGTATTCAGTTTCGTTCCATTTAGTATGGTACGGAACGTCCATTACGTTGAAGCATGTTTGGTTTACTTGCATAAGGCTGATCTGAAATGTTGAAATTTTGCTTTTGCTACGGAAGTTGATGTCTAACGAGCATGTGGTTTCCTCAAGCATTCCGGCTGCAACCACGGTTTCTCACTTTTCCTTTCTGTACGCACGATTCTTTGTACGTCTGTCATAAGAGGCTTGGCACGTACTCACTGCCACTCTCCCTTGACACGAAGTTAGTTGCAGGCAACTGATACCTACCATCTTCATGAAGACAACTCTATTAGCTCATTTTTCAAGGTCTTTTGGTCTGGACATTTCGGGCTCTTTTAAACGCGCTCAAGGTTCTACGCACTTTCTGTTTGGCGCGCCCTGAAGTGTTACCGAGTAAACTGGAGCCGACCTTTGCGCTTCTTCACTTTCTTCTCTTGTCTGCTATCGTTGGTCTTAGATTACGCTGGAGCAAACTAATCAAATTTACAAACACTGCTGCATTCTTTAATTTCGATGCCTTTTGGGACTGCGTTTTGACCGCTCTTGAGGATTGGTGCTTAGAATATTTATTGGCGAAGGCCTAGAACATGTCCACTTGTCCACCATACTATAGTGGACATCCGGTGTAAATTTCCCGCCTTAATTGTATGCCTCAAATGCCTGTTCATCCCGCTTTTTCCAAACAACGTCGCGTATGTACCAAAATATTATTGCCTGATGTTTATTGATACCTCCCACCTCCATACATGCCAGGTTGCTTTGACGGGTTCACTTTCATCAGACAGGTGGTTGTTTCCGAAGTCGTTTTGGATTGCCTTATGTTGAACACCCTGTTCTGCCGGATGGTTTGCCTTTCTGATCACTTCAACTCCAGAACTTGTATTGTAATATTGCCAGTGAAGCCTTAATGATCCCTTTCGTTTCGATCGCATATTCTGACCTTCTCTCGATTTCGAAGGTAGTCCTGACTGTCTGAACCGGCGTCACAAATGTTGTCAGTAACGGGTTACTGAGTGTATTTTACTCAGTCGTCAGGGACAGATTCATACCACGATTCCTGGTTCCATCGTCAAATGTTTGATTCACCAGTGCCACATGCCCGATAGAATTTTTGGGAAACCGTCATTGACTAACCCAGGTGCTTCTGTTGCGTTTTCTGAGACCAATTTTCAAATGTATATTCGAAGGCACTAGCTGCCGGTTAATAACTATAGGTCATTGCGTGAAACGTCCGTTAGACGGCGCACTTTTCATTGGCCCCTTTTGATAGTCTTGCACGACGGTCTCTTTGAATGGTCTATCATGATCCATCCTCACATTGCTGCCTCTCGATTGTTGCCCAGATTACATGTTCATCAATCATTGACGTCATTAGTGAGTCAAAAATGTATTCTTAACGGCATAAACGTTGGATAATTTGCTGTCTGCCGCTTTTTAACTTCATCGGGAAGAGGCTGGGTAGTTTTACTTGATCCCTTGGCAATTGCAGTCGTTTTTGGTGGACATTGAGAAAGAACGAATGGCGTTTTGTGATGTTCTCATTGTTTTGTACCTCAGTTTGCTAATTCAGCACGGTTATTCCATCACACCACGTCAAATATATTTGGTTGACTCGATAAAAATATATCAGTGGACCAGCAGGTTGATGAGTTTTTGGAAGCGGAAATCTTTGAGAAGTGCGCACACCAATTTATAGAATCCCGAGTTCCAGAACAATGGACTGAAACTGGAAACAACCTGTCGCACGTGAATTTGCCACTGCCTTTTCTCATTGCTTGCGTGCAATGCTTGAAATGATCCCTTGATTGTGTTGTTTATAATAAATGTGGACCAATTACCAATGCTTGCACATCAATCAACATCCGTCACCTTGATTTGGGTGCTGCAGTCTAAGAGGATGGCATTTATTTATCCTCAGTTGATCCGGAGGATAGGGAATGTGGAAATCTACCAGCTGACGATATTTTCAGTAGTAAATGCTCCGGGATACCAGTCTTCCTACATGAGACTTAATGTACAGACTCCGCATTACCTCAGCAACGCGACAGTGCACAGTCTGCAGCAGTAGCTGGTCCATTCGAAGTCGAGTTGTTGAGAAAATGGTTAGAAGTTTACAGGGCTCGGACTGAATAAAGGTAAGAGAAGAAGTCAACGTAGATGGTATAAGAACAAGGATGACTAGCGTGTCTTATTTAGGGAAAAAAGCAGAGATTAGGGCCACCTTTCAACATCATGGTCCAGCAATATCAAAATTAACGCAACAAACCTTGAAAAAATCAACGAACGGTATTCATGTCAAACTTGAGACGTCACTCCTCAACGAGTCTCACAACTCTGACGAAACACCACCAAAACTGTCACAAAATTCGTAGTGATAGCTCGATTGTAGCCATCGGAAACTTGCGCCGAGTGCTCCAATTACTGAATACTACCAGGAGATTGGAACGGTGTCAAACAATCTCACTAGAATTGATCAGTGTAAGTGTGATGGCATCCAATCCAATATCATCCTCAATTCAGTGTTCATTCAAAGTGTTATGCAAAGTGAGAGATTTAACCCCCTTGTATAGTTATTTGATTGGTGCCGTGTTGAATCCCATTTTCGCAAGCGCTCTCAACTTAACGTTGGATATTGAAAAAGACATTTGATGGCCCAACAGATTTTGCATGAATCTGTGTGAATTTCAATGGGTACTAGTTAACCACGCTCTTCTGTCGACAAATTCTGGCACTTTTCGCGAATGGCGATTTCTGACATTGTGGAAATTGATGCCCATTTTGATATTCATGGTGCTAGCAAGGCCGATCCTGGTTCTTCGGGCCAACGGCGCAAAACCTGACGACCAGGCGCCCCTCTGTTACTCGAATTTGCGGCAATTTCCCACGAACCATCCCCCTGTTGGGCGAGAACCCGTGGGACACTCATACCCATCACGACCTCCCCTCTCAATCGACTTTAAGTCTTCACAATTTGAAAAACAATTCGTCTATCTTACATACTTTACATGTTACTAAGACCCTCCTCACTGGTAGAGTCCTCCTTAAGATAAGTACCGTTAGGTACGATTGCCGCTTGTTCGGGACACCCAGGACTGAGCAGGGACCCGGCCAAGGTGTATCGATAGAGATGGTGGTAGCCTCATCGGGGAAGACGGAAAGTGCGTCCAAGTCCACCGCTGTCTTGCCTGTTCGATTTAATCATGTTCCAATGGATGCCCCTAATGATGTTTCTGACGACCCGGCAGAAGAAGAAGGGCTGAGGAGCTAAGGGCAAGAGAGCTAGATTTGAAAAATAGACTACTCGAACTTTACAAGGGACGCCGCAGTTCTGTGGAACATGAAACCGTCCTGACAATCCGGATAAGATTTGACGTTGTGCCAAGTAATAATATCGGCCTCCTCGCTCAAGAGCGAGCCCCAGGAGCAGACGCCTTTAGTCTAAACCCGGCTAAGTCGTTAGGGTGGAATGTCGGATTTACCTGAGATGATGGCGCATGGCTGTTTAAATACCGCTGGGGATTTCCCTCAGCTATGACAAGGCAAGAGATTGTAACGGGTTATTCTTACGTCGTTACGTTCATCTGTCGACCACTCCAATTATCCATCTTGTCGAGAACTCCAGTGCTTAATTAGACGTTTTTTAGAAGTGTGGTGGCAATTTTGCATTACCTCAGGAACTCAGGGGTATTGCACACGCCATGGATTCGCTTTCTGTTCCACTATGTTATCGCTTCGTTTAAACGTCCGTCCGCTCGCGCGCAAACCTCCCACATCGATCATATATTCGTTATTTAATCGTTGCGCTGTTCTTGATCCGTCCATCTGGCTTGCTTGTCCCCACCAAACCAGTGAATTAGGATGAACGGTGGATTGTTTGGAATTAGTAAACCACTTGTTATTGAGTATCGTATTTTCACTGCATTCAGTTTAACAGAACATATGGAAATAAGTCCATTCTCCGCTGGTTCCTCAGGTGTCCCTCTTGTACCGTACTCCGGAATTAACAATATGTCAACTTCACTAATGCACATCAGACTCCGTTAGTCGATATGTTTTGTGTCACGTGAGTTAGATTTCTCTAACAGTGGCACTTCTGAGAACAAGAGATGTTCCTCTGCTGAACTGACAAGTATAGATCAGGACCAAAAGCAATGCAATTCTCACAAGCGGTCACTATGGGGGTAAACATGTCGGTGGGACGTTGCATCGCACTAAACACATGGCTGAGAAACGCCTTGCTGAATTAAGCAGAGGGTTGATTCGAGATCCAAATCTGAGCCCTGGTCACTCGACCGTTGCACTGGAACATACCAGAAAGGGCTACATATGTCAGGACGTTACAGCTAAATCACGGACTTGGTACTTACCACATCGTTTTGTACTTAACTCGATTAAGCCCAGTGAAGTACAGGCAGTCTTCGGTTGTACCCCAGAGCACCCTGTTGCGCCTTACAACAAAACCTTGCCCCAGGGCCTGGACCTGAGTAACAGTTTATTAGGAGTACCCATTTGCAGGTTAGGATACCGTGTCGTGGTCGAGGTGCACTGAGCTTTCTTTTGTTGCCTTTAATGCGTTTGAAATATCGCCGGATACTTACGAGCTGAATGCCCACACCCTCGCAGAGACGTCATCGCCATTTTGCGTTAGTTCCATACTGGAAAACAGCCGTCGATAGTCACTCGAAGTTTCTGCTAAAGACTACCACGGTGATGGAAGTGAACTTTACATGGATGACTGCCCAGTGTTACACGACAAAATATCCGGGTCTATGGCTGTGGTAGATGAACATCGAGCGATACTGTGGCTGTGTGCGTTCGGACTGGCCAATTGGTTTTTTAACTGTAGTGATGCCATTGAAGATTTTCCCGATGAAAAAATCCTATTGACCTCTGAAATGGTAAACTTCATATCTGTGAATGTCGGCGAGCTGCGGGCGTGAGGTGGCACGTGGCAGACGACAGATTCCAGTTTCAATTCGACCGCCGTCGCACCGTTTACACGAAAATAGGAATATTAAGTTGTGTTGCTTCGTTATACGGTCCTTGGGGTCAGTGGCATCAATGTTATTGCCCATCTCGCGTTACTCCGGTAAAAGGATTTTGTTCCGTACTGGTAGCAGTAAGCAGTTAGTCTTCATGAGATGAGAAGCCGAACTTATGGGTGTACAACAGTATTAAAGACGTCACAGTGCGTCATTTGCTGTTTGTATTAGCTCATGTGAAATCCCTAACTCTAAGTTAGTTGGTGCAATGTGGGACGAACAAATTGTGGAAAAGCGGAAGGCACAACATTAAGACTGTTTGTCCAATCCTGATGCGGTATCTTCAACGCGACCTCTAGGTTGGCCCCCCTGTCGGATCTTCTGTTGTGTCAGGGTTTGGATAAGTGCTGAATCGAGTGATTCTTCACAACAGCGACCCTGGGCAAAACCGTTTGTTTGTGGTTGTGCACAGAGTAATAAGACACGTGGAGGTAACCACAAGTGGTTCAGCCCAAGCCACTTGTGGCGTTCGTTAAGAGAAGAAGTCCTTTGGCTACAGCCAATGTGACAGGCTGAGCCGAACCAGATACCGCCTGCCAATTGCGAAAAGGCGTATGCACCGCAGTTTTGCACCATTTCAAGATTTGAGGAATGGTGACGTATTCCATACGGCGCATGAACTTGTGAAGCTTCATGCCTAAACTTTCGCGTTGGAGATAAATGGGGCAGGATTCGAAGGTGCGGACGTGTCCATAGTTACGCGGGATTTTAGGGACCAGACGCCATTTATTGACATTGCGTTTTCGAAACGAGTATTTGAGCCTGGCGACAAGCGGATGCTAGCCCTGATTCCTCCTCAAGAGCGCTGTTTTTTCTGTCATCCGGAATGTAACTGTGCTTGCTATTGTGATTAATGACAAACTCTCTGTCCTTTGTGAGAATAAGGCAGGAACAACCGTATTACGCTTGCAGTGGCTGGCACAGGCCTTCCATACGTGCAATGATAACAATACACGCAGACTGCTTACCGTAAACATTCGCGGTTGATCCTTGGTGGCCATGTATGACCGATCGTATTATCTGCTTGATGAGTCAGAAACTGTATGACAGTTAGAGCTGTACTGCGCTGAAGTTTCAAACAAAATCAGGAGTGCAATACACAGTAGTAGCTTGTGTGTGGTAAGTTTCGAATCCTCCGTAGGTGTGTTTGGCAAGCCAAAAGGAATTGGCGTGCGTGCCACTTCCCTGAAAGGGCCGGCATGTATACTAAGATTGGTGATAAAGACGTTCCGCTACCTCATCCGGCGCAGGGTGATAAGTCTTACTGGAAGTATGCCTGCATCCTAGTCCATTTGGAATGACTTTAAAATGTCCAAGAGGTGACATTTGATCTCTGGACACAACTGATGACCGATCATACGGTGCTGCCCGGTGTTCCAGGATGGCGCTGACTACGGTTGCTGAGAAACAGTTGAACAGGGGCATACTCTCAGGCCAAGCGGTCAGCGCAAGTTTACGAACGAGTCAGGTCCTTTAGGGGTGTCATAGGATTAATGGGGTCCCAGTGTGTGTTGTTAAAACGTTCTTCCGTTCGGTAAAAAGTGCCCAAAGGGCTTCTTCATGGCACTGAACACTGAAACGTTGGTAGTGAAAACATGGTCTGACCTAGTTGCATAGATCATGTTTTACGAATAGTCAAGATGCAAGTTCGACGGCTGCACGTACGCTTGGGTGAGACGTGTCGTATAATTTTTCAATCAGTGTGCGGCGGGAAAATGCAAGTACTCCACGGCATGCTGCGCGCCTGAAGATGTTGCGATGGGCTGTTTCATTTAAAGATGTCAGTGGTACAGCATGAACTACGAGAGAGCTCTTTTGACCAAGGTATTAAGAGTCAGGGTCAGGAACTTGGGTAGCAGCTAAGGGTACCAGATGAGTGCCGTTGTCAGCAGACTGACTGGAGTTGACAGCGCGTGGAACAACGTTTGTCACATCGTTTTCAGTTACACCTACCTTGTGTGTGGTTCGTAAACCGAGAAATACGGTCCAAGCGTCTAGCTCCTTCTGAACACTGCTCATCAACTGAAGCATTCAAAACAGATTTGTGGATTGGTGCGAGTGTAGACCGTGGACTACCTGCCCTGCACTGGATGAGGCAAGTGGTAAATATCTGAGCTCTCTTTGTCAGAAACGCTGTAGCGAATGTTCGTGAGTTGTAAGCACTGAAGAAAGAAGTTACCGACCACCAGTGACCGACAACGAACTACGACTACATAGATTTCTGGAGCGTTCTGTACAGCCGAGACCGGTGTGCTGGTGATGGGTTTGAACGAAAGATCTAAACTGACCGGCAGCCCATTGTTCGCAATCTCTGTGAACTGGGGTGTGCTCACAATTACATGGGAAATTTTACCCATTGGCCGCCCTGCACGAGGGACATGAAGCGCCCACAGTAGTTAATCAGGCCAACAAAACGACGAATTCGGCCCAGTGGAAATTCACCAACGGGTTTGACCTTATCGGTTAGTGCGATGGTCCAAACTTCTGAGATCCGGTACCCCAGAAACTCAATGGTGGCAACCAGTAGCTCATGTATGGAAGGGTTAACTGTAACGTTCTGCTGAGTTAAGCGCTCCAACAAGTTGTGTGAAAGGTGTCTTGTGTGAAGATCCAGCCACCAAAGTGTCATCCAAAGCGCGTGTAAATTCATGAGTGAAGCGTCGGGCTGTTTGGGCTGCGTTGCCCAAAACAAATAGTTTTCGAAGAAAATAAAGAGGATTAAAAAAGTGATGACCGAGACCTTCAGTAAATCGTCTTTGACCGCGGGAAAGTGGCGATGTAAACATGCCAAACCTAACTTGCTGAGAGTGGTTTCCTGTGTAGCTAGGTCGCTACATCCCATAGGTGCAGAGTTGGGTATTTTTCGCAGACTATGGCTTCATTAAATTCGCACTATTCATAGCAAGTGCACTGACTGCCTGAGGTTTTGGGGCCATATTCGATGTTGAGATTCAAAAGGGAGTCATATGTCGCCTTCCAGCACCTTCTCGAACTCCGTTTTCCCGGGTATTGGTTTGTCGAGACCCAACCAGCCGGGTAGTGCCGAGACGGGATGTCTGGCAATGCGGACGTGATACGTGACATTATAAGTCGGTGGAGAAATGTCGTCTGTTGTGCGAACCCCGTGTGGAAATACTGAATCGCCCCACAAACTACTTAGGTTCAGCGTTCGTAAATAGCGCAGCCCCAAGCGTTGTGAGAGCCTCAGCTGTGATTAGCCTAATTCAAAAAATGACCACTGCGTCAGTGTCGAAGAAAATAGGAAACGGTTCTACCAAGGGTACAGTTGGTGTGATATCTGTTGCAGGTGCGAAATGAAGGAGGAGTGGGCAGCCCCTGAGTGACCATGTGAAAATCATTGAAAGCTTGTAGATTTAAGCTACAGAATATTGTGAACTCACCTCTAGCAGACGAAGTGACTCTAACCTGGGCAACAACATCACCCAGGAATGCGATTCAATTTTCCATATCGCGCGCAAAACTGAAATGACACGTAGGTCTAACATCGACGAAACTATTTACCGTTAAGTATCAGCTACTAAACGCGGGTTTTTGGGGAACCTAGAACAGAATAAACATAAATTCGTGACTGCGTAGGAGGGAAATACCAGTGGAAAAATTGCGCTACATGAAGGTGAAAATATGATGCCACGAAAACGGGTGATCACAGGTAAATGAGAAATAGAGTTCACATCACAGCCCGTGGTGTGGAGGACCAACTAAATAGCGGCATTATGGGATTCGGTTAAGTATTTTGCGACTTCGTCCTTCCGAGCAAGTTGGCTCGGATAGTTGTCCACCACACTGACATCAAGCACCACAGCAGCGTTCTCACGAACCGCGATCATATCGAGCTCCTTGGGGATTATCGTCGTTTGCACCCACAGCTCCTCGAAGACTGCGTTGATCCCAAAAAGTCTAGTGGTTGTTCGAGCAACGCTTAGTCTTCTCGCAACGTCTAATGGTTTGCTGGATCCAGGATAGTCGCGTCTGTAAGCAACGAGCGTCTGCAAATTCTGAGCTTTTCGCGCAACCGATTCCGATCCAAAATGGAAGACGGTCGTATTGATGATGTGCTAATGCTCAAAACCAATATGTTAAACCAAATATCGGAAAACAACAACAAACCTCGATATCGAAACCACAAAATATACACGTTCCGAGGGTAACGGTTCGCGTGATTATGATCAAATGCAACATCCACGTAGTGGCGGAGCAGTCAAGCGAAAATGAAACCAGGGTACATATAAACAAAGGCCCGGCGAGGGAAAGTAGGGAAGAACTATGCGAGAACAAGTTTCTACAAGCAAAATCTATCATGATTTAATAACACATCAAGATCAAGATTCTCGGGAGAAGTGGTTTGTCATGCGCGTAACTTGAGTGGTAGTGTCTGTAACGCGCAACCGAATCCAGTGAGCGCGAACGCACTGAAGGTGAGTTGTATAATGCGGCGCGCTGCTGTGTTGTCGGTGACGTTTAGGTTTGCGTTAGTGTAAGTCGTGTGCATGGCTTACTGGGCCTCCGGCTCATGCTTGTTTGTATTGCTCCTATTTTCAGGGCTGTTGTTCGAACCCCTACTTCGAAAGAACGCCGTCCCCTGGTGCGTCCACGTTGCCCGAAGGTTGGCCCGTGAAGTTACGAGCATTGAAAGTAGAGTCGGCTGGCCTGCATGTTACAGTGTCGGACTGCAAGAAAGGCTGCTGAAATTTATCCGCAGGAAGTGAATGCTGTTGTTGGTATACCGTTAACATGTAGGTTTGGAATAACATATGAGTGATTGTGGACCGAATATTTAGGAAAGTATGAAGTATGCCTGTTGTGTTGTGGGAACGTTTTTGTCTTAATGCGTAAAAGATTATTATCAAGGAGGCCGAAGAATTGCGTTAATTTAATAACAAAAAAGGTTCACGAGATAGTTGAAGTTTTATGATCTGGTAGTTAGAGGGAATTAGGAACGAAGAATTAATGAAGATGCACCGTGTAAGTTGTAGATCGTTTTTCCTGAACTCCTGCGTTCGAAATTCCCTGAAATAGATGCCGAGAGTTGATAAGTTCGAGTGTTTATGACCATCCCCACGTGTAACTGGAAAACACTGAGACTTGGAGGCGCCGTGGGTTAGTAGATAAGGCTGCAGCTGATGGCGTGTGAACATAATGCGAACGAAATTCAGCGCCATCCGCATAGAGTATATACCACTCACCGTAATCGGGCGTAAGCTGATTTGGCAATAGGGTAACAAAGAAATCGGCAAGATTTTGCAGATACATCACCACCGAAAAGATGGAATTTCATGTGTTTCCAGGAAAGCAAAGAGGTTTAGCGAAAAGTAAAGCATTGTAACGCATAAAGCACTTTGGGGTTACCCGTTCGACGGTCAGCTTACGCATACCCTACAGTCACAATGTTACGAACCTACAGTCACCACGTGAAAACGACACTGGAATGCCAGAATACGTTTATTATATGTGCATATTATCATTATCTGGGGTATTCCGTCAGAATTCAGGAAGCCTGTTTGCTTTCGGTTCCACTTCAGTAGAAGTCCTGCTCTTGCTGTGTATGCTGGTCTACGGTTAAACCATATGTAAATTAAGGTTGCCAGTGACATCCGTGTAGTCACTTGCTAACACTCACTCGGACCCGCTTGCGTGGGGGAAAACGTGAAACTCATCTTCAGAGGTATCATCAGTGATTAGTGAAGGTGCACACGGTCTATGTTTGCGTTTCAACGTCAGAGGTGGTACAGTGCTTGACGTCAATGCAACTGAACCGGCATAGTTATTGAAATCATAACGTACCTGGCGAGGGGAGTTGTAACTGCCCCGTACAGAAGGGGCAGTGCGATATGTCAGCATTATTCATGCACTCCACGTGGAAAAATAGCTGGTCCTTGTCGCACCGATGACCGTTCGTATCAACGGGGTTACCACAATATCCACTGGGCACCCCCATGTGAACATCCTTCTCTCACCTTAGCTGTTCTACATTCCAGGACAGAAGAAGGGGGAAGTCTGTGTGTAGTAAAGCCGCCTTAGCCGTCTCAATGAACTGGTGCGTGAAAGCTATGATAGCCTTGAAAATGTGGCTTCCTGTCCTGGGGTTCACATCGTGCAGCATGGCTAACCCGTGATGCAACATTTTGCAATCCAGTTGAAACGCATCACTGCCGGCGACCGTGACATCTCGGCGGAACACTGCATTTGGGTAGGTTGTATTCAGCAAGCCATCGTCGATGGATTGGGAAGCGGCCTAGAGCAAATGCGGTCATAGTTAACAACAACGTGCTGTATGGATACAAGTGCTTTCTGGATACGGGCAGCATACGAATACATGGTAACCACATGGACTGATAGAAATGTCACTGAAGTTCACTGTATACTGTGTGCTATCGTGACTTACTCGAAGCTGCCAGTTAATGTTACATAAAGTACGATTACCTTGAACTCGTCCATCCGTTTGAAGCGCAGCAGGGGAGCACCCCCTTTTATGCGCTTCAACACCAACTGACTGACGAATGCCGTTAGCCGAGAGAGTATATTCTTAGCATACATGTCTACGCCGACCACCTCCCGGTGGTCGCAACCGTAGGTGCATTGCATCTCAAACTCCCGCATTAGCCACCCGCTGTGGGATCAAATTTTACTGGTGGCCGTGGCCAAGTGATCTCTGGGATGAGTGCGTTTCTTTAGTCGCCCATTCGCACTCTCCAGACGGTTGTTTGTTAGATTTCCGAAATGAACAATATCCGACTGTGCGTGGATGGCCCACTTCGGCTTCATATATAGCCAATTACACAAGAGGTAGTTTATAGAGCTGGGGTCTGTTCGTCGTATTATTGTAACATCCCGGTTGAACCTTCAAGATGAATAGACAAGGGTGATCACTCACTCTTCAGAGTTACTACAAGTAGCCATCCGATGAAACGAATATCGGCTTCTGGAGGAATTCGTCTGAATGGTGATTATAGAGTTTATTGCATCAACTTACATGTTTCCTCACAGCATCTCGAACACGGAAGTAACATAACATAGTGTCGCACCCAAAGACCACTCGTGCTGCTCGTATTTGGGCCGCTGTTTTATCCATCACAAATGTTCCGACACGTATGTTTTCCCCCAGCACCTCCCGGAATGTTTCAAACAAATGACGCAGGGATGCGTATTTCTCGCTTCGTACATAGGCATACATCACGGGTCGTCCATGGCCCATGTCGTCTGTAACCAGGAACTGATACAGCTTCAGGTTACAACGGCGAATGTGAAGTGATGGAGGACCTACTTGTGGCGGTTGGTCCCATGAGTGGCGTCGACGTTTACCACATCAGGAAACCGTCTGAATACCTCTACTTGTTCTCTACGTGCGAAACATATGCGCGTACCTAGTGTTGTCGTCTCTGATGACACGCAACACACCGTTTATCTCCATATGATTCAGTATTTGTGGCAGATTTTCTGCTACATTAATGTACACTAACCCAATTACTTATCACTGGCGGTTTCTACAGATGATGAATGTTGCAAATGTCCACGGTGGTTATATACTTGCCATAAACATCGGCAGCATACTGCTTAAACTCAGCGGTTGGCGTGTTGTACTCGAAAAGATGCCTCAGGTCGTTCACTGCACTGTCTGTGAGCCGCCGAATACTTGGATGTGCATCGTACAGTAAGGCAGCTATGTGGTGGTTGTGCTCTAACGTGAAAGAGCTAACAACCAACGCTGTGTTTCTCCTAACCACGTTAAAGCATGATTGGAAGCATGTATCGCGGAAATTGTGCAATGGGAAGTATGTGAACTCAACTCACTGAACATTTCATAATCCGCGCCTTTCGCTCTTACGTCGCTTGCATTTTATACAGCGGAACATCATCCACCACGTGACCTCAAAGGCAATCACACTCACATGATCATATTTTAAGCGTCCACTGCCTGATTTCCTGCTTGAACCAAGCACGTACAGAACACTGTGATCCTTCATGTACCTATCTAAGCAACTTTCGAACTCGCTGAAGCTAGCAAATTCGCGACCCTCACAGATATCTTTGAAGCCCTGCAAATAGTCCATACCCCAAAATGGAATATAACATTGGTGAAATATTAATCACACGTGAAAAAATTCTTCACAATATACCACATTTATACCTTCACAACACCTACCTTCGTGTAACATGCAGGCCAGCCGACTCTACTTTGAATGCCCGCAACTTCACGGGCCAACCCTCAGGCAACGTGGACACACCAGGGGACAGCGTTCTTTTGAAGTAGGGGTTCGAACGACAGTTTTGAAAAGAGGAACAATACAAACAAGCACGAGCCGGAGGCCCAGTAAGCCATGCACACGACTTACACAAACGCAAACCTAAACGTCACCGACAACACAGCAGCACGCCCTGTTACACGACTCAAATCCAATTCGTGTGCGCTCACTGGCTTCGGTTGCGCGTTACATTCGCCAAACTCGATCTCGGCGCCAAATAAAGGACGAACCGATTCACGGTCTACTACAGCAAATCTTCTCAACTCTCCTGATGCTCTCTGTCGTGGAGATAGATGACTTTCAAATTCCTGGGCGATACCATGGAAATATCGCCCGGTATTCATTTTATCGCCGTCTAACGGCAGATTTCACATCCTGTGGATAATTTCCATCAGAAAGTCTCGTAATCAGTATAAAGAATTCCAACGTAAGGAGGCGAACCGATTAGAATGGAATAAATAGGGTAGGGACCGTGGTCATTAACGTTTTGTTACCACAACAATCATCAACCACTCACGCAAGCAGCCAATTCAACAGACTGCACAGCCCAAGTTGGGCTGGACCCTGGCCACGCGGTTGTTTAGAGCACAACGCGCACCATGAGTGATCCAGCATGATTGCAGAATATTAACGAGGCTTTCTAGTTAGCCGCAGTTGCCATGGCACAGAACTGGTTGATCACTTCGGTCACCTCATGAATTCCCAACCTTTTTCCGCAGGAGACTGCATCTGAGCTAGATGGCACGAATAAAAATTCCGGGAAAGACGTATCCGGAATGGAACAGCCGACGTTTGGAGAGTGAAGGACGTGACACTTCCTGAAGACCCTTGCTGTCTAGCGAGTGATAGAACTTATCCGTCCACACTGCGTTGACTTCCTCCTTGTTCCTCACCATCACACTCTGGACGCGTACCGGGATGTTCTCTTCCCGCCAGGTAGGGCTAAAATAATCTTCTTCGACCACATTACGCAGAAGTGGACTTCGACTGGACAGCAGTCTCCCCAGCCGGAATTTGCGCGAGATTATGATAGTGGTGGATAAATTCGGAACGCCCAGAACGCCTAAATAAATCTGGGTGTTTATGTGGCTAACGGGTGCGTCTTTGTGGAGGCGGAGCCACTGCCGATCAAACTGGCGAATTGTACAGTCCGTTGCCACTAGCGTGTTTTGGTGAATTCGGCTCAATACTAAACAGTAATCCATTTTCAGGATCAGATGTTGTCTCAAAAAACCTAAGCGTTGATGCTGCTTCAAGGGTGTTTTGGTGGTTTCATCCAGCACTGTGCGAAGCTGCAACCGGTGAGTAGAGTGTGTCTCGCCTTTCCAGATGAGCAGGATACCCAGGTAAGTCGTCATGTCAGTGGCGCTTAGTAAGCGGATAGCGTCCGGACCGAACTGAATAGCCTCATAAGATATCGCGGTCACATTGTGCTTGTGGTGACCGCGGATGACCATGAGCTTTACTTCGTGCACTTTGATCTGCAACCCGGATACGTCCAGTGCGCCAGCGGCAGCTGCAAGCTTCTGGGAGAGACATGTAAGATTCTCAGCCGGAAGAATCAGATCGTCGACGTAGGTGAAACCGCTGACCAGTGTGTCGTGGTAGCTAAGCTCAGGCCGAGAAAGAGTTAACATCTGATTTAATGCTAGGATGAACATGAGCAGGGAGAGTGGGTCACCCTGGCGAACGCCACGCTGGGACAGGAGAACGGAGCGTTCAGCGTGGCAGGAGCATTCCGACAGGAGTCTGCAGTGTATCATGTTGGATGTGAAGGGGAACCGGAAGTTCGGGTCTATCTGACACTCGAGTCCTGTGAGATGGAATAGAACGGCTTGGACGAGTCGACAATAGCGGCACACAGGCTTGAAGGCGTCACGCAAGAGTTCCGAAGCACAGCATGGAGCAGGGTGGCCGCCTCGATGCAACCGCACTGGTGTGGGAAGGAAAACTAGAGAGGGGGTCGGTGAAGACGCATATTCCAACGATCAGCCAATATCTTGTGAAGACAACGTATCAACGCTGAAGAAACGGCGATAGGTCTGATCTTGGTGAGAGACGAAGGATTGTTGATTTTCGGTACAAATGTGATCGGGAATGGCACAGATGGATTGGGCAACCTTGAGTTGGCAAGAAAAGTTTGAAGTATTGGGCCAGGGTGTCAGCTTTCACGCGCTTCAGATGTCCAGGCAAAAGTTTGCCTAAACCTGAGACGGTGTTTTCCATGTACTTCAGAGTGCGTGATACTTCTTCGGTGATCCGGAGGCAAAATCGTGGGAGGTGGTCGCACTGGGGTGCGAACGAGTCGATAATGCCTCTGGCCAGTATTTGTTGGAACCGTCCGGAAGGCCACGATCCCTCTTGTAGACAGCTCGCCAGTTGCTGGAAAACACCGCAAACGCAGCACCTTTCATGGGCTGGTGGTACAGCGTTTGGATCACTGCACAGTTAGCTTTCCGCACCTGCTTCCTGGTCACGTGAGTCCTCGGATGACCAATCGCCAGGTGTACCGAAATGCTTGTGCGGTGTCCGTGTTCATGAGCATTTCAGCTTTTACCGTTGTGAAGGTACTTGCCTGAAGACCGCGAGCAATAGGTGGTAGCTCATCGGTGTATAGAAAAGCTTCGGTGTTACACTCCAGTTGGGTACTTACTGTTTGGACCAAATACGCAAAGTGTTCGGAGTGTCCAGCAGCTTGGAACACAATATCATATGCCATATTAGTCTGCAAGACGGTGGCTGAATTAGCAATAGAGACAGTATACCCCTGCCAAATCAGCGCATACAGACGCGTCCGAATGCTCCCCAAAGCCCGACCTGGGAATGTGGCAGCAGCCGATTATCAGGCGCACGTCGAGTGGGGCACGACGGAGCCAGTGCATCGGCACATCTGATAAGAGAAAACGATCCTTGCTGAGACCAGTTTGATCCGGCGATTTCCATGTACGTGAGTTTTTCACGGTTGCGTTCGACGGGATGTGTATGTCTACTGTGTTGAATGGGACTAATTTTGTTGGGGAGGGTGCGGTCACGGTTGATACAGTCAGAGGTTGTAGCAGCGTGGGTGTCTACTTCCTACTGTGAGCCGTTCCTGCGTCGATGCATACGTATGTGCAACAACAAGCTTGTGTTCGAGTTACAGATCTGGCCCTATTCTGAACAGGTATGCTCCGCTGGTCTATCCTGTGTACTGGTGGATGCCTGCACGGAGATGCTGTCTGTAACTTCATCGTCGTGAAACCAGACAGTGATTGGCCCTATCTGGAGTTGCTGAACGTTTAACCAGTTAAGGTTTACACCGAAACCGCTCAATCGGTCCCAGGAGGAGGTGGTTCAACGCGCCGACTACTGCTACTTAAGCATACATCCTTTGTAGACCAACACGTATGGTCCATATGCATTCGTGTGGGCCTGCACGCATGGAGTCGCTGATCTAGTTTCATGTTATGCTCCTGATGGCTCCTACCCGACGTAATTAGCTGAAAACAGTTAGATAGAGACTCCCAGCATTTTCGTGTTGCACGCAAATTACCAGGCAACTATCAAGTCCGGCGCTGACAGCCTACAGATCGAATCTATTGAAATGGTCCGAGAAAATTAGGGATAGTAAATATATTCTACTGCATAAACACGAGAAAGTAGAAAGAAAAATCTTAACGTATAGGTATAAATGTGACAACCCTTATGCCCAACTAAAGCCACTTTGCACAGGACAGATACTGTCATCGAGGAGGAACGGGAAGCTAGCTAGCCATGATTCTGCAACTTATGCAATGCACAAGGGATCAGCACAATGTTCGATGCGCACAGTCGCGCTGAAACAAAAATGAGAGTGTGTGATCACCGTAGGAAACGTGGAGCAGTCCCAACACACAACAATCAGTCACTTACTAGGATACCGGAACAACAAGAACAACGAGTCACGAGGGCGGCATGTGTATTGCGTACAATACAAAACGAGCACAGGACCACATTCCTTCATTCTATTCAGTCCAGTCTACAAGTCAATTACAGACGGGGTTCGGGGGATTTGCTGGCCTCATTGATACAATTCATCGTGGCGCGCCTTGTTCCTGTTTGCTCGCTGACGTACATCGTCTGCTTATCTGGAACGACAAATACAGAGGAGTAATTAGCTGACAATCATTTGCTAGGTCATTGGCCTGTACCGTTACACTTATCATGTTTATATGCACCGCTTTTGATTTATTTCGAACCTTTTTTTGCAGTTTTGGGAGGTGTGACTGTGTGTACGGTAGTCAGTCAATTCCGCTTCTCCTCGATATACTGGACTGCAGAGGTTGGGTGAGAGTGGTGCTTGATTAACCTAGTTCGTCAGTTTTCACCACTGACCTGGATCGCAAAAACAGAAGCGTAATGTTTACTCCAAGGAAAACCGTACCATCACTTTGTTATCACCACACCCTGGCCACAGGGTGATCTTCTTCTAGGGGTAGCATACTTGGAACACTGGCGGAAGTTTGCTGCACCAGATTACATCCTTCAGCAGATACCATATATTCCTATGGAGTGTGGGTCTTCGGGCACACTTACAGAAAGTAAGCAGGAAGAGTGGATGAGAACCATCACACAATAGTGGATACCGCAAGGGTTGAACGGAAGCCAAGAATAAAGAGGAGGAACAACGATGGTGCTTGCGTGAGTCCTACCCATAAATGTTTTCAGTTCGCTCTAAACCACTCTGTGCAGCTATAGTTAGGCGAACTATCAGGTTCCGGCATCGCATGACTACTAACTTTCTTCAGCGCAGAAGGAAGACATGTTTTATGTTAACATTTCGTTTACTTTCATCAGTCCCAAACGTAAAACGTGCAAGCTATATATGACAGACAATTAGGGGTAGACAGGGTATGGACGCGCATACAGTCACATCACGTATTGTCATCACCACCACGGCAACCCTATCGGTCGCTTCACCCACTTTTGTGCACATAGCGCTGGCTGGTGAGCTCTAATCAGCATGGCTTCGCTAAAGGCCAGTAGCTTCGGGTTCTGCTGACGCAACAATATTGTGAAGAGTTAAGTGGGCTCACCTAGTGACATGTTATCATGAGGTGTCTGTCAATCGATGATGCGGGGTTTCGAGTGACCGATTCATTGGTTACCAGTTTGTTGTCATGCGCTGTTTCGACCAGTTTGGGACGTGATCGGCCACACGCTGAGATAGCCGTCGGTCTGTTCTGCCTATGTGAACGCCACCGTAACTGGAAGTGAACTGATAGACAACGTAGGGGACAGAATGGTCAGACCGACCGCGTTCGCGATTGTGTAGAACGAGTCCTTTGGTGGTTTCAACTAAGCGTAATTGTGCAGCCGTATACGTAAGAGTTGGGGCACACTTCAGTTTGTGTTCGATGTCGTTTGCCAGATGATCTCCTTTGAAATGCGAAAATAAAAATATCTTTCCTTTGAGCTGTTTGCAGTGGTTCCTTGCATTTGGTCGCCTTGCTGTGAATATCTATGAGCTTTTCAGGATATCCGTTTGTTAGCAACGTTTTCCTCATAATTTTATGTTGATTTTGCAGCTTATCAGCAATGCAGATACGACTGGCCGTATGAAATAAAGTTTTGATTAAAACTTACTTGTATGCTATCGGGATAAGCCTGGAGAACTGTAAGCATTGTTGCTTTGCGATGGATCGATCACTGTAATTTTCCATCCCCACTCCTAGTGACGAGTACATCTAAGAATGATAAACTATCTTTTGATTCCTTTTTACAAGACATTGATAGGTTCGGGTGAATAGGTTTAAGAAGATTGAAAAATGAATCAAAATAACCAGTATCCGTTAAGATTAAGATATCATCAACATACCGCTTGTACGATAAGGTTTTGGCAATATTATCAGAGACTTGCCGTTCTGTCATTCCCAAGAAGATATCGGTTAATGTTGGGCCTAACGGACTACCCATAAACACTCCGTCTACTTGTCTATAAGAAAACTGAACCTGATATTTTCTGTACACAATAAAATGAGATACTTAAGACATTCAAGTGGAATACCTATATCACAGTTTTGGCTGAAGATGAAATCACATAAAAACTCCACTGTCTCATGAGGAGGAACGCTAGTGAAAAGTGGATCCACGTCAATGGAATACATCGTTTGTGAACTCACTGACACGCGTTCTAATGCCTCGGATAGTTCAAAAGAATCCTTTAGGCAATGGGGAGATAACAGCTTGCGAATGGGGTCCAGAATTTCAACCAGCCATCGAGCAACTTTATGATGTGCTGAATTGTGCATACACAAAATTGGGCGCAGAGGCGTTCCACGCTTGTGTATTTTTGGTGCACTTATCACGTGTGGTGTTTCCGTGTCGATTGGCTTCATATGCCTATATTGATTTTAAGATATGTGGCCGTGCAACAGCAGTATCTGAAGTTGCCGCGATATTTGCTTTTCCAACATTATGTTATTTTCAATCGTCTTATCTTTCTTAGACTTCCATTGGTCTTCAAAAATGGTATTCATTTTCATCACGTACTTGTCCTTGTTCATGATGACAACACCAGAACCTTTATCCGGCTTCAGAAACACCACGTGTTACATTCCCCTCAATTCTTTTATGGCTTGATAGTGTTCTGTTTCAGACAACACTGCTGACGAATTGGTGGTGATATACTAGCTTTCTCTTGTTAATAGGTACGCGTGGGTATACGCCTGGAGACGTCCTGCCAAGTGCTCGCTTGGGAGGGTATACTCACTCATTCGAGAACTAAAGGCAGATGCTCACTGACGCACACAAATAGGCAACCAAACCAACGGCACACCACACTCACATTTCAAGCAGGCCACAATACTACAAAAGATATGTGATACTGGGAAACAAAGGTTCCTACTCCCGATCCAGTTTTCTCTTGAAGGATTCGACCGAAGTAGTCAGGACCACAAACTTAGGTAGCCTGTTCGATGGGCCAACGACTGTTCGTGAAAACCTCTGCTCTGATGGACGTATGGGCACGTGGCCGGCTCAGACACAATGAGTACCCCATTAAGTGATGTGTTTCTGTGACTGAGTATAGAACCCATAGTGAGACAAGGGCGCAGAAATTTGCACGTTTCAGTTGGGTCCTCACGAAGTTGACTGTGTTCCGACGAAAGTAGACTGGGTCTTCCCAGTCTGGCTACATAAGGCATATCTTTCATTTCACCAAAACCTCCTGGCGGTCAGCCTCTGGACCACCTTCAGGCATGTTATGTCTTTTCACATCTGAACATAGTATGCTTGGTGCGATGTCACGAAATCTCCATACAGTGTTATAAACACAACGGGGTCCCTGAAAGAGATTGCGTTCCTGAGTCGAAACAGGGTCTTCTAACCATTTTTCAGCAAACGCAAATTAAGCTACCGGTTCGAAGATACCACAGAGGAGGGTCCCCAGATATCTAAATCCAACTTCCCGGGTGATCCATGTGAGTTCAGTTACCCACGAAGGATAATGCGGCTTCCGGTTTATCGGCGCTAACTGAATTAATACATTTACCAGTTAAGTAGGAGGTACCAGTCGCCCAACCTTGCGGTCAACTTAATAATTTCCGATTGAAGGTCCGACTGATTCGGATCACCGACAATCTTTACTTCGTCAGCGTGCATGTGACAAGACGCATTCAGTTCATCAGCCAGATCGTCAACATATGTCAAAAACAGGATAGGCACAGAGCCCTGTGGACGTTCGACAGTCCTCCACAAACGGACACTGTGGATGTCCTGTCCGACAAGAAGCTTTCAGCGCTATTCAACAGTACTCAAGCTTTTTTAGAAGCTGTTAGTGGTCGAATGAATTAAAAGATTTGAAGAAGTCACGGTAACAATCTTCCATCTGCCCCCGTCTAATCTCTTGGTTATCTCATCTATGAAGCAGATACGGTTTGAGTGATGTTGTGTACGCATCAAGACCGCCTGTGTGCTCCACACTTGTGCCGAGGGTCAAGATGCGTCTTGGTTGGTCGCGCCTTCAACGGCTTATTCGTCCACACGCTTAAAAATGACGCCACCGTTTGTAAATGTGACAGTACAGTATGCACTCATACCAAGCCACGCGTTCTCTCCACCGTTGTCATTGTCCATATGGCATAACGTTGATTGAACCCAAATACAAACACGAAAGTTGACGCGATCCTTTTTAAAAGCCATGTTGGTTGGCCTATAGGGGGTTGTTACTAGACAGAAAGCTACGCAAGCGGTCCAGATGACTCACTCACATTCAAAAGGACGCAGGTCAGGCTAATTGGACGGTAGTTTGTGACTTTCTCTTTTGCGCCTCATTTGTGAATGGCAACCACATTGGCAAATTTTCAGTCTTCAACAATCCTTCCTTGATTCAGTGACATACTTATTAGTGCAGCTAACGGACGCTCCAAAACCTCGGCAAATGCACGAATCAGAGCGGCATGGGTACCGCCTGGTTCCGGGGATTTCGATAGGTGCAGTGTCTGGAGAAGGATCTTCGCCTCAGAAGCCAAGGGCGTGAAGTTTTGTGCGCAGCTTTCGTCCTTCCGTCTCCCACTGATGCCGAACTTGTTAGATTTCCCTACCGGTGTACGTTGGCGAAATACTGGCCCAAGTGGTCCGCTCTCTTCCGATCGTCAATCAAGATTTCACCTTCGGTCGTGGTGAGATCACCAACGTGTTTGCTGAGGGCAAGGTTTGACTACACTTGGCCGTATAACAGCTTCGGGTTGGATTTGGCATTTTGCGCCAGTTCTGCTTCTCGCCTTAGCCTATATTTGTAGCGGATCTGCGAGGCCCAACGATTATGATCAACGCGGTTCCCGGGAATGTTAGTGACGTTTATGATGGAAAAAATTAACCTTAAATATCGGACCATATGAAATTCGCCGTCATACTCCACTCATTTCATCATCAAAGCACACTGCACACCGTTCCAACTTTGTTTGTTTAAGTCAACTAAAGTGGTAAACATCCTATCTCCGGATAGCGTCCTAAGGTGCCTCAAGCTGGTCCCTTCGTCAACAATTTCTGTCAGAACCGTGTGTTAAACATGTCAGTGCAGAGGGGTAAGGTCAAAACCGTACCACGGTAAGTTTGTGTTGTTTAGGCGGATTTATTTTGTCCACAGTTCCCGTGGCCAGCGTGTGCCGGTCAATTCCGCCAATTTCCCGAAAGCAATCCACGTAGTTTCTTTACGTCGTGTAATTTGGATTGGCTTTTAGCATCTGCCTACCCAACAAGAAGATGGTTTGGGCATATACAGCAACACTGAGCTCACATACATGCTTGCTCGACACGTTATTGTACGTTCGATTTTTGTTTTTCTTGAGTCTTAGGGTAATATTGGTGAGGTCACAACAACTGAAAATAGTAAGCTGCTTGGTGTTGTGAAGGCCATATCGCCTTCAGTGAGTCATAAATGTTTCTGAGCTCATCATCTTCAGGGAGATCTGGGCTTAGTGTTCGCATACAGTCCGCAGAAAAATAAGAACGGACAGGTGAATGTTGTCAAGCATACTGTTTCGCTTTCGAACTGGAAGATGGTGCGCATATCGGACATAAAGTTCTCGGATTGTTTGATCGGTGGGTCTCTCTTCAAGCAAATTAATTCGTTCAGGAGATACCCAGGCTGACCTTGAATCTGTGAACGATTGTGAATTTACTTCCGCTACTGCTACGGATAAAGAGCTAGTCCCTTTTTTTGCCTCTTCGGAAGCAATTAATGACTGTGATCTCAATCAAGGTGGTTTTCCTGCTGAGGAGATGTTCAAGACCAACAAGGAATTGTTTTCTGTTTCAACAACCTATAATCCGGACTTATCGGAATACACGTAAGCCTCATTTTTCTCTGCTCATGAGGTTTCAGGACGCCGATAGACAGGAGTGCACCCAATTTTCCAGAAACGGAGGCCTGGTGTACAAAGATCGCTCGTTATATAGAGGATAACCATTCTCCACATGCAAGCATTGAAGATAGCTGTGAGGATGAAGAGGCGGCATTCAGTGCCGTTGCGCGCGTTCAGAAAGATTCGTCAGTTGCGAGTCGCGTTTCCGGTCGTAGCCCTCGAACAGTTAACGAGGTTTCTAGTAGCAATCGAGGGGATGCACTCTCAAATGTATCGAGGCAGATGGCTCACGTTTCTGTTCATACCGCGAGCTTAACTGCTGCAGAATCAAGTTCATCTCAAGACTCCCATCCGGATAATGCGAAAGCTTCTGAAACCATTAAGGTAGATAGCGTTTATCCTGCTGCATCGATGAACAGATCAACAGACCATGTAGCTTCGGAAAAGACGTCCGTTGGTGAGGTTTCTGACGTGCAAACTCCGATTGTGTCTAGTGAACCGGAATCTCCCAGCGCCCCTCCAAACGTCAGTGCATCCTTTTCAGCCACTGAAAGCAAGGTGAAAAAGTCAAAACTGGACCCTAATGCCCCTGAGTTCCAACCAATGAGTTTACAGTACGCGAACTTGTCAGGTGCAGTACAGTTGCAACCCCAGTTGCAGTCAGCATTGGCCGGACTTTCCTTAAATTCCTCACAAGTTATCCACCCAGTTGTTAACGCTAACCATTCCGGTCAATTGTCTATCCCAGCCCTGACAGCTTTTGTTGCTACACAACAGCCACAACTTTATGCACCTGCGCCAGTTTCATACGGAACTCACTCGGATCAGATGTCACATATGTTATCAGGTGCTATCCAGGCCTCGGCCGCTAATAACTTAGTTTCGCATATGCGAGGGGGCTCACTGCCGCCGTATCTATCACAACAGGGTTTATCGGCTGCACTTAATTCAACACCTAGTCTTTTGCTTCCACACGCTCAGCAGCCTGGTATTACAATGCCACAAATTGTCAATCCACAGCCCCCACTCGTTGCAGGTCCAAACAATGGTGGCCGCTTTTCGGTTCCGTCGTCTTCCGTCTGTCTTACTCGCCAACGGTCAAACGAGTCTGCCGGTACCCCACATTCTTCGGCATATGGGACACCTCAAAATCTGTCTATGTCTACCTTTCAATCCCCTGTTTATCAGTTGTCACAGCCTGGTGGCACAATTCCACTCTGGCTTGCTGGTCATCCACAGGTCGGCCTGCACTTTGTTCCTAGTGCTGGCAGTTCTCCCCTGGTGGTTGGCAACATGCCCATGTCGCAGACGTCTGGACAACCCATCTATCCGACACATGCCATGTTGCATGTACAACCTACCCAGTTACCAGTGCCCGCAGTTCAATTGGAGCAAGCGCCTCCTTCGTCAACGCCACAACAGAATCATCACCAACCCGTTTTTCAGGCTCATTCGGGTCATTTTCAGGATCATCACCACATACAAGTTCCGTCTTACGCACCAATGATATTTACTACGCGTCAGCCACCTCCCAACAGTTTCTACCACACTGCTCCTTCCGTACTTACAGCACCCAATGCGATTAATACATCTGTACAGGCTGGTCTTCTTCCCTTAGTCAATCAACCTAATCCACAACATGCGGCTGGAGTTAATATTGGCCATCACCAACCCAATCTGGACCCCGGGCTTGTCAGCGCATCGTTGTCCGCTTCACAATTTCCCCACGCAGGTTGCCAGCCTTCTCATCTCCTCCAGCAGTATAGTGCAGCTCATCAGCAGCTGCTTCAGGCGCAACAACTTGCGGCAAACCAGCATGTGAATCAGCAGTCGTTACAGCCCAGCGCATACCAGAATTTTGTTGGTTTGGTCGCAAGTGGAGGAAACCTGCCATCACAGTCTCACTAGGTAAATTGTGTTAGATTCGTGAGATACCTTTCAACTCACAGAACTCGTTGCAAGTATGTCGCTTCTTCCTAAATTGAGAACAATTCTGAACACCAAGGTAATTATTCCTGAAGCCTTTCATCAGAAGCAGATTTGGAATTTGCCGTTGTATTGATACTTAAGCCTATTTGCCCACATTGATGGAGTCCTGTGCATGTTGGTGGAGTTTTATTTTATCAATAACTGATTTAGAATGCAAAGTTAGCATGGAAATCAGGCTGTCTCGGGTTGATTGTTCACCGAATCAGTTGTGGGTGGATTCCGATTGAATTTGGTGTATTTACAAGGATGACTGATGTAAATTAGTTAGCATACTTACTGGTTAGAAATAAATCATACGCTTTGAGAAGGACATGCTGCTTCGATTTGGTTGCTCTTGTTTATTTTTACTTCGGGCTGGGTGTAGGTTTGCTGACCTGTCACTTTTTTCGAATGAAATTCGTTCGAGACGTTCATAGTTCCAAACTTCAGTGGGGTTTCACCCGTAATCTTGTCATCCCTTCATGTAAAGTCCCTGTATAGTAGTCTTCAGGATTTTACCGGTCTACTGAATATTGCACAGTTGAGCATCATGTCACGCTTTGTTGATTTACACTATTTCTCTGAGAAGCACCGACTAACTTCTACTTCAGGTTCCGTACCACACCTAAGCGCATTTTCGCTGGTGCTCCGTGTTATAGCTTGGTAGTGGCCAAACAACTTTCCCTCTTTCATTGCCGAAGTGGAACTCCTTGAAGTGAAATTCCAGATTTACCCTTCTCTGTGTTGCTGTCAGTGTGGAACCCCCAATAAGTCCACTGTTGAATTTGGTGTGAATTAAGTTGCTACTCTGCGTAGTAAAGGCCTCTGGCCTTGTCTTTTTTTCTTATAATTCAGTGTTGTTTTTGCGTTCGGCTCTGCTCGAGCGGTCTGATGCTTCTCGCCCGTGAAAACTACTGCTCAGCCGTTGTGTTTAGTTGTGGATGGACGGCCAATTGACACGCCTGTCGGTTTAAAGAGGATTGTTTCATCCTACTCACGTAAAATTATATGATCGGCAGTTTTTTAAACACAGTTCAGCCTTTACTAATTCTTGCATACTTGTTTGGACACAGTACTGGCGGTCGTAGTCCAACAGGATTGAATTTGGCAAGTTGATAGTACTACTGGGTCCAACGATTTCATTGGATTTTGAAATAACCTGACAGTTATTTGCGGCATGCTATGCTGGGCGACTATTATCCGTCGTAGGTGATCCACATGAAACGAATCCTTGGCTGGGCGTATTGCACCACAATTACCAATTTTGTCACGCTCTCACATCCCCGTTATCTTTAATGCTGCTGTGTGGGTTTGGGCTATCGGACAGCATCCATCCATGTGACACTGTACCATCATGAAAGCCACCGGATTAATCAGTGGTGGTATGCATCCATACAGTAATTCTCCCACCACCCTTCGGAGGCATCCTTCTGCCACATTATTTTATTGGGTCCAGAGAAATGCTACCCGTATTGAATTGCGGTGTATGGACTTAAAATAGCAAGTGCTGTTAATTAACTTTGCTTACATAGATTCTAACAACGGCTACCTCTGGTGCTCCATCGCTGGGTTTCAGGTGATCGGTGGTACCCTGTGACCGAACGTTCACTGTCAATAAATCTAATCGGGCGTATTCTGCTTTATGTTGTCGAATTAACGGACATGGTATGTCGTAGAAATCTTCACAGTCGTGGACACTTACGTATCTGTTGACTCGGTACAGTTACTTGACGTGCTCCATGGAGAGCGTGAAGCAGTGGTATTGGAATAAAAGTTACCCACTTACAGTGTTGTCGTTATTTACGTTACGTGTCCCACGTCACACTTGTAGTGTCAATTATTGCCAAGGTATGTGGCCAGTGAATTCAATTCCGTCTGTGCTTCCTAGATTAACCACTGGAAGGGTCTCACGGATTTCTCCCGTTTTTGAGCTCTGATTACACCGATTACATTTTCATTCCAGGTTACGTAATGGTATCAGGTCGGCGTTTATCAGAACACAAACATGGCCTATGTGCAAAAGAGTTGGCATCTGAACGACCCTGTCCGATATCTCAGCACTTTCTTGTGTTTAAGTTGGTCGCTTCTGTATACTGTCCGCTAAGTTGGGAAATTTTTCTTGGCTGCTGAAAGGTGATATCGCATGAATCGATCTGAAGGGCCATTAACACAACAGGGTTTCCCCCATGATCTCAAAGTACGGCATGCCACAATATAAAACACGTCTCACCATCCGTAGCTCGTTCGTGTTTGTGCTTGCTTCATCACTCAAATCAGTCTATCCTGCTACTGATTTCCATATCAAGACTCCTCGGTCAGCAGTTCAAAGCACTCAGCGGCGTTCTATCAATCCATCCGTCTGGTGGTCATTTTGTAGTCAAAACAGGTAGTAATTGTCACTCTTAATGTTTTTTCTTACAGACTAGTAGGCCGCCAGGCTTCTCTGTTGGCACTTTCACAAGATTGCAGCTCGATATGTGCCCTACCTGAGAAGCATATCCGCTATTCTAGCGCTGCTGTCCATTTTTCTAGGTGAATGTCGGTCCAAGCACTTGTTTGAAGCCCCTGGTGCCACCAAAACCGAATTGTCCTGCCAAACTGGACTATGAATTGCAAAGTTCCGATTCAAAGCAATGCCCGCTCAGTTGGATTTCAGTGAATAACCCTTGTGCTGTCATACGAGTGCAATCAAATAATGTAAGTCGTTGCGAATCGGATAACTCCCCTGCATGGGTGTACGTCCGAGTGAACTCTTGTTCAAGCGCTCCTAAGAATGCGTTTAATGGCGCTCTCGTTGGTCTTCGGAAGCAAGTAAAACAGACTCAATCGTACTGACAGACGATCCGATTGTTTATAGTGGTCGTCTCGCCCAGGAGATGGTGGTCGGTTAGATGTTCTTGGTTTCTGAACAAATGTAAGAGATTATCACAAGTATGTGCCTGTCGAAGTCTGAGATTCGTGTACCGCCTCTTTACACAGTAAGAGTACGACGACGCGCGACGCGACAGACACTCCGTTGGCATTCTGAATGCGATCTTACCAATGTGGACTGTACATCTTCACTACACTGGTTGTCGAACGAAAACTTACGTTTTCCAAGTACGCGCCGACAGACTGCATCGTTCTTCACGCAATCAGCCTATTTGATGCGGGTTTCCTGACGGGATTAGGGGTGTTGAATCACTGTGAGGTTGCGTGCGCAAAGAAACTGGGCTTTGACGCGATGTGACCACTTGTGTATCTTGACAACCTGTTGTACTAAGCTGAACACATGATCACATTCACGATCACTCAGTGAGTAGAGTTCTGCCGAACCACGATCTTCTATTCCCCCAAGTTGGAAGAAGGTCAACATCTGACGCACTACCACTCACCCGCTGCCTTACGATTCAGGATTTTAAGCCCACCGCTTTGGTTGTAATCCGTAATCCCTCTCCTATCTCGATCTGGGCGCCTTGCCAATATCTCAGCCAACATACGACCATGAATATTCACAACGCTGTTAATTTCACACTGCATCGACCGTCTCGCAGTCAACCGGATCGTCCTGTCGGTTGCATACAAAAGGGTGGATAGGCAAAAACATACTACTGTTGACCCCCCCTCCCGCCGTCCTGCTCTCTTTTACTCTCAGATCTCCATTTCTAGACTATACAAGACGTATGACTAGTCATGGTGACATTGTTCTGGTTGGTCCCGTTTCTTGCCATCTGACTCCTTTTCCCCCTCGCTTGGGCCGAGAATGCGAATACCGTAAGTGCTTTCAAGGTTCGCACTCTGAAACTGACAGGTAGAGAGGTCGCTCCTGCACTAACGTTAGACTCGTTAGACGTCGATGTCTGTTACACTTCAGGAACTCAAATCCAGGCCCAGTAGTCAACGTTTAGAACCGACACCGCCCGCACTGTCTACCCGGTACTGATCGTACATGTCAGGTGACTTCACAACCACCGCTACTGGACTGCATTGTCCTCAACACGGCGGTCGCAGCCGTATTGATATTTAATTTGTTAGTGGACTGTGCCATCCGCTTGGCACGTTCACTTAAGGCCAGCTCTGGTTGCAAAACTTTCGGGAATCGTCTCATTGTCTGCTTTTGCTGCAATTGACCACAGTGACGTCGGTGTCAACGACGCCTTTTACTCGAACCTGGTCGTTCTCCTTTGGTCGACACCTGGTTCTGATAGTTATTCTGACGGGAGATATGAACGTTTATGTCAGTTGCCTCGGTGTGGGTCGAGCACAAGCTCTTTTTATCTAGTACGAATTCTAATCATCGTAAGCGTCATTGTTATAATTGACGTCTTATTCTGAATAGCTGTTGTAGATGACGTGGCTCCATTCATGACTCGTTCTTATTTTAGGGCACATATTCGTAATCAGATCTTGCCCTAGTGCTTTGTCATCTTGTTCTTTCGCTGAGCAACGACTCTAACTGCTAGGACGCTTGCCGGACTGGCGATAAAGCACACCCGCCAGCCTAACCAGAAATGCAAGCACAGCAGTTCTTACCCCTAGGATCATAATAATTACTGGGTCCAAGTCTCAGGCCATTTATGAAGCAGGTACTGTAGCATAAGGTACGGTGGTTCGTGGGTTAAACGAACCTTAGATTTCAGATAAATCTCTGAGATTGTTACATGTCAGACGGAACACTTCATGACGGTCCATGTAACAAAGTTAGAATAGATGTTAATAGGAAGTTGGAACGTAGCTTGGTAGCCAAGCGTAAGACTTGTCTAACGCTCTGCTTTAGGAAGTACTGGCTTATTGGTACCTTTTACGCAGAGCGTCCGTCAATCGATGAAGCTGTCAGCGAGACAAGCGGCATACATCCACAGTAAATCCCGATGGTTAGGGATATGGGCGAAACACATTGAAAGTGAATTTAGCTGTATCCTGATCCCGTTGTGCTCTGGCCACAAACGGAGTGTAGTACTCTGGTCGTTCGTTCGAAAACCACCCACCAAAACAGTTGCATTTCGGTTCGCAAACGTGGCAGGGATGTTGACCCAGTTGGTCTCGTTCCGGCACTTTTCAAAGATGGAGTGGGGTCAATAGAAACCTTGACTCAGTTGTTTCGATTTGTGTGGATGGCGGAGAATATTCCTCCGCGCTGAAGTCACTCAATATTCGGGAATGGAGTGTGGCTTTTGCGTAAACCATATGGGTTAGGCTTGACCTCAGTCATTACTAAGATTTTAGCATCCACTTTACCGACTCGGGAAGAACAGACAGGGTTTCTTCCGGGACGGAGGTGTATTGGTCAGTTTCCCATTTCACCAAATTCTGAGGCGGCGTCATGCCGTATCGCCGGCCAACAATTACCATGTTTCTCGACTATACAGGTATGTTCAAATCAGTGGGTCGATCTGTACTTCGGGAGTCACCTAAACGTAGGGGTGTACCAACCAAGCATTCGGACATACTCCCGGCGCTTCGTTTCTATCAGGGTTTACGGCTGTCTGACAGTTCCAGCACTGAGATCGGTGTGTATCAAGACTTCACTTGCATCATTTTTGTCAGACGAAACGATAGGCGACTGTCTGCGGCACTTAAAATATGAATGTGGGCTTCCTGCCTGACGTAATGGCTGATGCTGATTTTGCCGCCCACAAGGTGTTTGGCGGTTTTCAAGCTGCACAAACAATGCAGACGCCATCTTGTATCTCGTCAGATGAGTTTCACAGCCTTAACATACAAAGTGCTCTTGCAGGACTGCTGTGGTCACTGTTTTAATGTTGGATGCTGACGTTGTAGAGGTTATTGACCTGTTTATGCATCCGGGAAGCTGAATCAGCGGTGATGCAGGTGTGAGGAATGAAATAGATCAGGTATCTCTAAGGCTAGGGCGGCACTAGAGATACCTCTAGGACAGAGGTATCTCTGTGACCTAAGGACCGCGTGTTTTAGGCGAATGAGGAGGATGTGTTACTCTGCGGCTGTGAAACTTGACCACTCGACGCAGGAGACGTGAACCTTCTTCGGGTGTTTGACCGTCGATGTCTGCGTCCGGTTGCTGTTGTCAGATGCCACCTAAGTGGCAGCAACGAAGTGGCCAGGAAGTGGATACTTGACACTGATTACTGGGCGAGTTCCTTTGTTCGGTCTTCAAGTTTTCACACGGGATGCCAGCCAATCGTCTGCCATACTGTTAACGGTGCGGCCGGTTGGCGTGAGGTGCGAGGTGGACAGATGATAACCTGATATGAAAAAATAAAACCGTCCACCAAGAGGTCGGCCATTGTAGGCCAGATTAGTCTTCCGGGTTAGAACCCTCGGGATCCACTAAATAGGCGGTTGGAGACGTTAGGTGAGATGGCGGTTAATTGAGCTCAGTGACATGTGTGTTTGGCATTTTTCCATGAGGCAGTGAAAGCCGTAAATAAGCTGTCTTGCTGATGACGCCTTACTTTTACTTGGCTGTTTGAGAAGTATGAGTACCTTGATGTTGAGTGTCTGGGCATAGACATTGCTGCCCTTAGTAGTTCAGTCTCTTATCTGTTTGTCAATTAGTTCCTGCTTCTTCCTTTATGGCAATCTGGCAGTTAAGCGTAATCGAAAAGCATTGGTATGTCGCTGTTTTTGATTAAGCTAGTGGTGCATCTTCCGCACGATTGGACCAGGTTTGTAATCTCCCTATTGCATGCCCTCCGGAACCGGTATTTGAACTTATTTGCAGCACCGTAGGTAGCAAGAATTGGTAGGCTGTTTTCGCCACCCCCGTGGGCACTTTGGTGGTAATATTAGAGGCTGATGAAACGGAACCACATAGACGTGCAGTGTTCACATTTTTCTACCGGTCTGCCTGCAGCAGAAAATTTTCTAGGTCAGCCCTAGCTTGTAACTGCGCTTTGCGCCATTAGGACACAAAGAGCATACTGTACAGACCAGCCCTGTCATTAATTCGTTTCAGCATTTATGCAGACGGATTTAGCACTGTGTATCGGTCAGCTTATTACGTGGTAGAAGCTTCATTTTGAGACTTTCGGGACTGCCGGAGACCCCACTGTCATTGTGGCTAGCCGAAAAGACTACACCGAGCAGCTGAACCAACTCCTGTTTTTGAGTCCGAAAGTGCCACGACTGTTGGTTGGGGAGGACAGCGCTGATGCAACATTGTCTGTACGGAGATCAAATTATAATTGGTGCATGTGCAACTGGGTGCTTCGGACGCACCGCCTGGTACAACCTGTGAGGATGTCGACTGCGATGGGGACGGTATTGATATCCCTATAGTTGTCATAATGTCCTGGCGCCCTTTATTAGGGTGGTGACGACTTCCTTTAAACTCCCAATCACAAGCCACTTCTTTGGTCTCATATGGAGAAAAGGAGCATTGTCATGTGAGGCAGCATTTTCCCACCACGATATTTGGAAAGGACGGCAGGAAAAGTATGTCAATTCAGAGTCTCAGCATTTTTTCATAATTTAAGCTCCAACTCAACTGCAGTTTTCGACAAAAGGTCGTTAAGGGTGTCATTATCTCTTATCTCTAGCTGAATGAGCCATTTGGTTCGTTCTTCAAAGTGTTTGGCTCATCTGTTAGGCCGCTACGACAAGCTGTGAATTCTTGAGCTACCTTTTAATGCGTATGGCCTCACTAACATCCCGTACGGCTGGGGTCCACCATTCGACTGTTGCTTAGTAGAAACGGTTTTTTAGCTGGTGTCCGCTCAGCCAGTTAATTCTTACAACACATGTACCCTTTGTTCTTATCCCTCTTCGTTCACTTCGGTTTTTGTTGTATTCGGCTAAGAAGGCCGATTTGCTGCTAACGCCTTACTTTCACTTACAGCCTGGTTTGTTTGCGAGGTGTAGGCACCTTGGTATTGAGTATTCGAATATAGAAATGGCTGTTTTTATTAGGGTCCCTTCTCGCCCCCTTTTTCCTCTGTACATAGTTCGCTCTTTTCACAATCACGTGGTAGTTAAGCATCAGTGAGAACCAGTGATGTGGTGATGTCTCTGATGATTATGATGATGATGCTGTATTCGTAATCAGGAGAATCAGTCGATGTTCGTGTTGTCGAGTCGGCATAAGTCTACTTTTTTCGTGTCTGCAGTGCGCAGACAGACCTATTCACAACAGGTTCGTATAGCTTTTAAGTTTTTGTCCACTGCTTGTCTGGATCACTACATCGTGCCTGATATGCGTTTTATACACTCGAGCAGTTTTCAGCGAACTACCGTACATTTGCTGACAGATGTGAGTATACCAGCAACGAAATCGTCTGATTCAAAACAGTCTCCGGAATAAGCAGTCATCTTTAACGGTGTTTTGTCACGGCAGCTAGTGCCAGTGTAGACATTCTGTCTTCATGGTTGAGTTGTACTGGACGATCGCTATGTACCCCGTCGTTTTGAAGTGCGCATCCAGGTATAGTCTGAGATTCGCTACAACCTAGTTTGGTGATCCTTGCTATGTAGTAGAGTTCAGTGCTATCCTCACCGCAGCCTGGTCATGAGATTCAGCCTAATCGCCACTACAGCCCTAACACAGTCCAAAAGTGAATTCACGCGAATGACAATACCAACGTTATAAGTGCACTTTTTGGTGATAGCAGATCCACTCTCAGATTCGGAAGAGTACTCACCACCTCGGTCCGCTGATCTGTTTGGAGTCTGTGGATGTTGGCGGCATTACTGCTTATCAGTCGTCCTGGCTCGACCAAATAGATTTTAAAAAGAGGTGAGGGAGAGAGTGGGACTCAGTAGATTGGTTTGTCGGAGCAGCGATACCTTCCATGTCGCAGGAGGATTCGGATTGCGGTATCCAGCTCTGAGCCTCTGGCTTAAAAGCGACTTTCGAATCGACATGATACATAGTTCTCTTAGGGGCCCTATCTGATGCCAGTGCTTCGACGGTCTGTCTCACTTGGTGGTAATGCTGCAGTCCATTCCGGGTGCACAGTGAATCTCGATTATCATCATAGACAACAGTATATTAGTGGCTGATACTTTACTGCCACACAACCATGAAGAAAAAGCAAACCCTGTTCGGGAAGAGAAGAAGAAGGTGAAGAAAGGGGACATAGCTACCAAGAATAGCTAAGTCCGTATTCGAGCATTCAGCATCAAGGTGCCTATACCCTACAGACAAACAACCGAGTTATGAGTAGAGGGCGCCATCAGCAAGACAGTCCTCGTGGTTTTCATTGCCGCGCGTCATTAAGTACATTTACTTCACAGACAACTTGGCTAAACAATGACAACATCCACGCCACTGAACCTGATTAGTCACTATGTGACCAGTCAACCGACTCTGAGTCGCGAGGTCCTCCGCCCGGGAGACGAACCTGACCTACAGTGAGCGATTTCGTTTCTTCACGCCAAGTTATCTGTCCACGTCGTATCTTACGCCAGTCGGCTGCAACGTCGGCACGGTGAATAAAACATTAATATCGGATCCTGAAAAAGTTTGCAGGCAGCGGATGCACTCAGTTCTAAATCGGCTAAGGACTGCACTCTGCGGGAGTGTTTAGGAATGTGGTAGCAGTCATGGTCAACCGTATGACGATCGGTGTTCCCCGTGTTTGAAGACATCTATTTTCATATGCTTGGCTACCACTATTTCGTCAACATGTAATATTGTCAGCAAGATGAAGGCGCGTGTTACTCTCACTAACTTGCGTCGTCTGTGGCTTCGAAAAGAAGTTCAGTTTTCGAAAAAAGTTATGTAATGTTTGTGTGCGCTCTGTTTTTCTCTATGGTTCAGAAATGTGACCTGTTCGCTACCAGTGTGTAATCACTGGTGCGATTAACTACCGTTGTCTCCACCAACCAACCCACATTAAATAGGATGAGCCCGTAAGCAATTAGACCGTTCGTCAGCGCGTTTTCCAGAGAGCCCAGGCTACTTGAGCAGTTGGCCAACTTTATAGGTTGCGCAGTATGCTGTAGCTCGGTAACATACTCTGCGTGCCGGCTGAGTGTTCTACGCACTGGGCATTATTTAACGAAACCGCCAACAGTTGAGTAAAGTCATATGTTAGTCAAGCTACGACGTAATCATGTAATATGAAAAACTGGTTATTCCGTTGATTAAAGTGGGTAAATGTTGCTGCTCGGTTCGTGTCCGCGTGATTAGTCAAGTCGCTGGCTAGAAACACGATTCGAGATACCAGCGTGTCGTAGCCAATGACTCGCCCGCATTTATAAGCCTTCAACTTCGGTCGCTTAGCCTTGTTCAATCAGTCCTCATCAACATTGTTAACTCATTCTTCTGTTTCATTCCGCGTTAACGTTGCGGTGAGAAGCAGTTTGAGCCACAGTATCTTCTGGTCAGGCACATTACCGTTATGAATGAGTGATATAATCTGTCAAGCTTGTAGAGACTGACTACACGCTTCTTGAATGAAACCTTCTGAGGGACAGCAACATGTTTCTTACTTTGCTTCATCATCTTACTCATAAGGTCGTGCCATGTTCTGTCAGCTAACAACGATGTACCCAAACCAGTGTCCAACACGAAAGCAACTTCCTCATCATTATTGTTCTCGGTTACCCAGGTTTGCTTGAGATTTGTTGCGACGTCTGTTTCGGTCCATTTGTACAAACCGATTTTTGTGGTCTCGTTGGTAAGGGAAGGCTGAAGACTGACAGCTATTTAGTTGAAAGTGGAATTTTGTTCTGTTTGCTTCGTGTGATTATGATAAACTGTCTGTTTTCAACTGTAAGTCAGCTGATCTATTACCAGGGAGCTCAAACTTAGGCAACCACACCGACAGTCATTCATGCCAGGCAGGCCAATAGGTAGAGGTCTGACAAACCACAGTCTTCAGCTCCTCCAAGTTGGGGATCGGAGAAAGGTTGACATCTTTTCTCCGGGAAATATACCACTTCTGGTATATTGCCACACCCGCTACTTTGCGGTGCAGACTTTTGAGTTGAAAGATCTAGTTGAGAACCCTAATCATTCTCTCTTGGTCTGGGCGTCCTGGCAGTATTTCAGCCAACATACAACCATGAATACTCATTTAGACAAGAAGGCCATTAAAGTTCTCAACCAATTCTTTTAGCCCGGCAACATTCTGCTGTTATATCTGGAGATAGGAATATCTTAGTTTGTAAATGATTGTAAAGAGGGGGTTTACCCGTGACGTTATTTTTTATATCAAAAACGCAAGACCCAATAATGTATGTCCCAACAATCCCCACCCAAACCATAAGCTTTGAGCCATGTTGACGTCGGGTTGGAGCAAACCAAAGTAGGTTATTGACCTGTCAAAACTGGGTTTTCCGCACGAATTCATTCGGACAGAATATTACTTCATCAGTAAATACCATCGAACATGTATCCATTTCTGACAAATATCACATGCAGAATGACTCACGTTTCACCGCGTCCGACAGCCGGAACTCCTGTGATCGGACCTTTCGGTCTGGCCGATACATGTCTTTTGAGTATTTTGTATACAGTGGAATTCGGATTGAATTCTTGAGCGAGCCAATGAGTGCTCTCATGGGAACTTCTTTACATGTCGCAGAACAACACCACTGGCAGAACAGTCGTTTGATGATGTGCGCGGCTGATTACTTCTTTGAAGGTCATGTACGCTGCCCGTTGCATCGAACTTCATCACCCTTCGAACTGATTAGCAGGTTACCGATCACGTACCCACATGCCTTGCACTAAACTTCCTAGTGGTCTCCACATTTTCATCACAGATCACCTGAATAAAAGCCAATTCGGTGTGCTGTTCATTTGTCAGACTGTCGACACGTCGGTCTGTCACTTCCGTTCCAGCTTAATAATTAGAACAGACCGAGCCGCGCGCAACTATTGTTCAGCAAACTGAACTGGGAAAAATGTGTCTCAACGTAAGTCAGTCAGTCACCCCAGGGTCACAGTTATGCGTGCCTTCGGTGAAGTGGAAGTATCGATTCTGAAGCGTTATCAGTCGTTTACATGTACAGTCTGCACAGCTAGTTTTTGATCAGTCAGTGATTTGTAAATCCGCTTTGCTCCTGAATGCAGTTTTTTATTACTCGGCGTTTTTTCGCAAAATTATCGTGATGGTACAATCCGTTAAAAAGATTTTATGCTTACTTCGTTTGCACTTACCGATGCATACTGGTTCCTAGTCCAGCGTTTCTTCTTAAGCGCCGAAACGTGTGTGGGCAGCCAGGTGTTGTTGATTGTAGACCGTGGTGGTCAAGCACTGGAACGATGGAGCCGAGCGAATTGATTGGAAATGTGCCCTCACACTTAGCTTATCTGGCTGTGGTTTCAACAGTGCTGTACTCATTTGTCCACTGGACTCGGTTAACCAATCTGTTCTTTTTTCTGGGCTTCGATACCACTAGAAAAATTTTGTGTTCAGACGTGTCTCACGTACCCGAGATATGAGTGCTAATTAGAATATGCCCTTTGGCTGGGGCTCCGGATTTTGCTACGGGGTATGTGTTTCTGGGACGTATTGCAGTTATAGCGATACTGTCGTCGAGATGAGAAATCAATGTGTTGAAAGCTGCTTAATGCACACATCGCTGATTGGTCATTCTATGTTGTACTACTCATAACCCTAATTTCTCGTAGAATACGCCCACAAAGCAATCAGCGAGATCCGGTAGAGAGGTGTAGAGGTGTCGCTCTACCTGACTCGATCCAATCATCCGGGCATTCCTGGGGATGAATTTAGTGCTCACCTTGCACGTTCTGTTTACGGCGTGAAAAGTTTGGGTGACACGTTTGTTGTCGGCGAACGATTAACAGACAATCGTGAGCGCGACTGTATATACATACATATATATATATACATATATATATATCATAGCAATACATCATTGGTTCACACTAATGCATGAAGAAAAAGCAAACCCTGTATTGGAACAGAGAAGGAAAAAGAAGAGGGTCGGGAAGGGACCTAACTACTGGAACTAACTACGGCTATATTCAAACATTCAACATCAAGGTGCCTACACCTCGCAAACAAACAACCGAGCTGCAAGTGAGAATAAGGCGTCATCAGCGAGACAGCTTCCTTACGGCTTTCACTGTCCCGCGTCATTAAATGCACTCACTTCACAGACAACTCGGCCAAACAACGACAACATTCACGCCACTGAGCTCGATTAGCCGCCATCTCACCTAGAGTCTCCAACCA